>JBCAUI010513036.1:0-25224 GCA_038406195.1 Haplosyllis anthogorgicola | reverse complement strand
AATTCATGCCTTATCTGCCTCAGCTGTTATTCCATGCTATTGAAACGTTGTTAAACCAATGTAACGTTTGTGATATCAGATGTCCAATGAAGGAATAAACGTTATGGAATTAATATTAAGCTTTTGCTTGCTCTGTGCATTCACTCCGCCTCACCACCGATTGATGCTAGTCGACAATAATGCCAAATGAGCTCAGGTCCATCTGGACCTATTTTTTTCTTCTTGGTTTTTAGTTGAAACCGCATGTACACTGAATTCATTAAAACATTTGAAAAGAATCAATACAATTAAAATGTCCAATTTTCAAGACTGAAATGGTACCACTTGCCTCCTGTCAGTATGTTTTTGTGTGCAGAAGCAGATAGGCAGGAGATAAATTTTATTTTAATTAAGCTGGTTGCAATTGATGCTTTGATGCAAAGTTATTGAAATAAGTAATTAAAATATAGAAATGCATTCTGTATATATAATGATAGTAGATAGTTTTACGCATTCTTCTACAAATGAAACCACTCATCAAAAATACGAAAGATTTTTCAAAACATCAAGAGAAGACGATGATTTGAGACTTGAGATAAACGTAGAGTTTGGGCATTGGTAATTAAAAGAAGATTCTTAAATGCATAATTCTTCATCATTAGGCATCCTTTAATCAAGTTTGTAAGATGAGCAATTGACTTCAAAAGAGCTATACTATCTGATTGCCCCCTGCCAAAGTGCTAACCCCAGTTAATAGTTACCATATATGCACCACCTACACTGTGAAGTTCATATGTACTACAAAGAAGCATTAAATGTTCATTTCATCATAGGCACAAAAATAGTGCACCTATTATAACACGTCTTTTTCTTCAAAGGCCTTACTCATTCATTATTTTGATGAAAAACTAATGTACACCCTAAACGCGCAGTGGGGATACGGTGGGTCACTTAGAGCCGCCACTGCATTAGTTTTAATGAAATCTGATTTATTAACTGTATACCCAGGGAAGCTCTGAAAGTGATACCTAAATAAGGTATAAAACAGAGACTTAAGGGTAGGGGGTAGTGCGTTAAGGACGGTGCACCCCTTTGATGTACCGGGGTGTGACTGATGGTGCCGGGGTAACAGGTGCCAAGCGTGCCGCTGAGCTATCGGGCTCTCAACCCTTTGAAAGCTTCCAGCTTCTTCATCTCAAAACGCCTTTGAAAAAAGTAAATTAAAATTCCGAGCAGGTAGCTGCTAAATAATTATTAGTCTTTTCAGTTGTTAAATAAACCTTTAAAGTGTTGTACATCGCGAGGGAAACACTTTGTTGTATGCTTAAGTTTCGTGTCTTTAAACATTAGAACGGCCATTAATTTCAACTCAATTGTGCATTGTTTACAAAAGGAAACTTTATTTCTAACTATTCTGTACATATATCAAATCTAGAAGCTTTAAACTTCATGTTGTGGAATGTTAAAGAGTATTTTGCACTTGTGAGGTATGTGCTTCGAACACATTTTGGTATATTTATATTGCTGCCAACTGTACAATTTTATGAAATAGGCAAAATAATAGACAACAATATTAAGCACAATAACGTTTGTATCTATTCGTATTTTTCGAACTCGTTTGTTTGTTTGTCTAATTCAAAATAGTTAACTTAAAACTCATTTGTCAAGTGAAAACAAAACTCAACATTTGTATCAGTTTAAGATAAAACAATTGAAAAAAGTTACAAATATATTATGTATAACTTATGAAAATGTAACACAGTGTAGAATATGTGGAGTGAATGAAGTTATATATGCATTATGTTACAATGTAATTGTTCCTAACAACATATGTAACATCTTTATCATTCTATTGACTCGTCTAAGAAGGCGCTGTCAGCCTCTTCTTCCGACTCATGGTCGTGAATGTCTACGGAGACCTCGCCTTCCAGGAGGGAGAGGATCTCCTCGGTGAGGCTGGCGATAGCCGGGTTGCTCTGTGCCAAAAGGGCAAGGTTAAGTACTGAGGCCATGTCAGCAGACTGTTGTTGCTGCTGTTGCTGAGGTTGTTGGGATTCCTGCTCTTGAGATCCTTCTGCAACCACTTGTTGATTTGGGGAAGAGATCGTTACTGAGTCAGGAACGCGGTACTCAGGGGAATCAGATCGGTTCCCCTCGGAGACAATGTCAGACATTGGTGTGTCGCTCCGACTACTGGCAGAGTCTGTGTGCGCATGCGCTATGGGGCTCAGAGAGCCTGGAACAACCAAGTCTGGAGGTACACCAATACCACCACCTCCAGCTTGTGAGTCTGTTAATTGGTGGTGATGATGGTGGCTATCACCAACACTATCACCACCTGTTGTCATTATGAAAGAGTCAGCACAGTCACTGCTGTTGCTACTCGAGTCTGATGCTGTTGTTGATGCACCATGTCCATGTAAAATTCTCTCAACATCCAGTTGTTGTTGTCTGGCCAAGAGATGTTGTTTAAGTCCCAATACAAGAGGATCATCCTCTGGTAAGTGTTCCACCTCCATCAGGTACCTAATGGCTTCCTCCGTGCAGTCTCTGAAGCCCGCTAGTACTATGCTCTCCTGGTCCACCGCTACTGTGGGCTGGGTCATCATGTTTATAGCTCCAAGTACTGGTATGTCTCGTTCTAACACGTCTTCATCTGGAAATAAGATAAAATCGTGGTGTAAATAAATTTGATCGTAAAATATATGCGTATGTCAGTGCTGCGTATGTTGGTCACATGTAACACGTGCGCAAATCTTGTGTTTTTCCGAGAGATTACTTGGGAACTCGGAAGCTACACTGTATCCTGTAATCACTTCTATTTGTTTACATTGAATTACTTTTTACATTCATGGAATGTTCCTTTACGCTGTGAAGATACTCGTAATTTCTGACAACTGTTCACAATGAAGAGCAAAGCAAATAAGGAAATGAAGGGAACCAATGAAAAGCGTCTGAACGTATTTGAAATACATAAAAATCCTTATATATTATGTGTATAATAAATGATTTATAAATCTAATATGATGACTGTTGGACCAGCGCAGAGTGGTCAAATCAATGTGTCCACTGAGGGTGCTGAGTGGCGCAAGGTATGGAGATTTTAAATGGCATCGATTACCTTACTATAAACAGTCAGCAAATTATTCATACTTCGCCTTCACAAGTAATACTCTACTACTGGTTCTTTAACTCTTCAATTGAAGGATTTGTATGTAAGGAATAAGGTACAGGAAGAAATATGTTAGGCTCCTATTGTCTGTCCTCCACTCACATTATCAAGATTGTTACTGTCATCAATCTAACTGAATTGGCTACCATAAAGGCCCTATTGCAAATAAAGGCTGATTTTATCATAAATGTATAAGATAATATAGATATGATAAGGATTAATAATACCCTTCTAGTTAGTGTCAAGTTGAGTTTGGAGTGTCTTTGCTCACACGGTGATTAGCTCTCAAACACTCTGTGCACACGATAGTTGCCACTTTAAATTTATTAAAATATCTCCTCACAAGGGCATATTTCCTGTCCCCCATTGTTGCAATGTCTCATGCACAGTCACGCTTTAATATAATATCAATTTTATATGACATTTAGTCGCGCTCCGCTATTCCCATGATATGGATAAGCACATTCGTACTATCTTAGTGCTTTTGCTAAACTTAGGACATTTAGTGTAGTTAAACTCAAATTATTTCCAGGAATTAAAAAAAAGAAAAAAAACAAATTTGCACAGAGTATGTGAAAACACTAAGCACCTATGTATGCGAATGACATAAGTGAAAAATTCAATGCTTTCTATTTTGACCTCTAGGCTCCATTTTATGTCTGTTCCTACAATTTTTTGTCAATGTCCACCTTATCCAAGGTATTGTTATAGTCATACAGGACACGCATTCAGCAACAGACATTTTGCCTGACCTTGCACACTCATTTGTGTAATGCAACTTATGTGTACACATAGTGAGCTCTCACTAAGATCTGATTATCTGAAAGAAGTTGGTAAATATTGAGATATTCTCTCTGAACCTGGCCACAAAAAAACTCGGGCTATGACCAAGTTATGCCCAAACACGTGTCTATGAGAGCACCTGGACGTAAAATTGAAAAGTAGACTTCAGATAGCAAGCAACTTAAACCTTATAGGGTCTCTCATTAAAAAGCAAAATTATTTACCTAAAGGATAATCCAGTCTGCCTTAGATCTGCTCAGCTTGTTTTTCTTTCAACACAGAAAAATGATGTATGAATATGTTGTAAATATGGTTTGCATGATCTCCCCAATGGGATTGTGATGCCATTTCTGTGTCACGGAGGCATACTAAAATTTTGCAAACTTTGAGTTTTTTGGGGGTATTCCATTCATGGATTTCAATTGGCTCGGAGAGATAATTGAAACTTGCACACACTGTCTGTTATTCAACACCATTCAACTATTTAGACCTTTTCTTGACATCTACACATAAAGTCCCGACGAAAGTTCTTGTCTCTGCTTTGCACTCAAAAAACCGTCTGGTGACTTCTCAGTGCTTGTTCTCTGTGATGTTACATTTTACTGTTTATTAATTACCTATTCCCTTTTCATGTATGACAAATTAATGCAAGCATGATGCATGATGACGTATTAATAAACAGTATATTATTCTGATATTAGCAATTCATGTTAAAGGTTTTTGATCTTCAAAGAGGAATTTATGAGCGACCCTTAGGCAGTGGCTATATCCCGTGCAGTGCACAACTCTTGACAGTGATAGTGAAATGAACACTGCGCTCTGCGTACTATACTCCACTGAACAGGATATTTGAGCAGTTTCCTTTTTTTCAATGGAAGCTTCTTTTCTATCGGTGTTTATATACTTTTCCAAATATAGAAGCTGAATTGGAACCTGTTTTTACAAATTTCCAGGTGCCATATGCAGACAAGTGTCACTTTACTTCGGGCTTCCTGTTTCCATTGAGATGAATTTCCCGTTTCGAGCATCCTCAGAAAAGTCTTTGGTTCCTAGGATATTCAACTACAAAAATGGGATGAATGGGGGAAGCATCTTTAAGGGGTATTTGTTCTCCTGGTGTAATTAAAAAACTACAATGCCACGAAATGTGGGAAAGTATTATTAAACTTTAATGCGTTCTGGCGCAAATGACCGTTACTAAGAAATTGGTCCCCTACTTAAATAACATGAATTCGTCAAGGATATTTCGCAACTTAAGACTCTTATGGTCATTGTAAAGCTATCGAGCTCCAATAAGGAAAATACCCCTGTATTCAGTATTGACAGGATATGCTGACAAGAAAGTAGCTAGAAAATACTTAATTACCAGCTCAACAATTCAGTAAATCTATTCCCAAGAGCAGATTTTCTTGTAAATTATACCCCTCAAGGCATGACGTGAAAGTCCAGCATTGAGTGGTAGGTATCACCCCAAGGGAGAGGGCGAAAGTAGTGGCACTCATCAGCTTATAGTTTTAGATTTAGTGGGTTTGCCACCAACATTCCAAGGCTCTGGGTGTCCTATTGATAGAACAATAGCCACACACTTCACTTTTTTGCTGAATACTTGGTGTCATATGCAAAAGGTTACTGGCAGGGCACCCTCTCTTTTTTGACCATTTGGTCATCAAATGTTTCATGAATCACCATTTGACAGATAGTAATACGGAAACAAATGCGACTTAATAGGTGCATATGGCCAGAAGATTGTTTGGAAGTTAAACAGTGGAGCACGCTCTACATTTCATTAAGTGACATTTTTTGTGGGTTTTCCTACTACGTATTTAGCTATTAAAATTTTCTACAATTTGCATTTACAGAAAAATCCCCGTAAAGACCACTGCCTTTAATTACTACTTAGTTCCACCACTTTCTATGCGAAACTTTTTTTGGTCTTTATTGACATCACCTTCATTCATCAACTCCATTTGTAAAGGTATATCTTCTTATTGTGTTTGCCTATTTAGTCATACACAATATTCAGTTTCACATTGGGGTAATTAATTGATGCTCTGCCTGATTTTGAATTAATTATAGCAATTTCATGCACTTCAGATATTGTTTAATTTTTAAGACTCTCCATTAGTATTAAATTTAAGATTCTTTCAAGCGAAGTGTCAATTTTCAATTTTTCCATGTGGTCAATACGAAATGGTTATTTTTGAGTGTTGACGAACATTTGACACTTTAATAAGCTTTGACGAAAGGAAAAGTATCAATGAATATTGTGTTCAGTTTTATGTATGCAAGTTATTTGAAAACGTAATCTTTTCAGAATGTACGTTTCACATTTAAACAGTATGGCTCTTTAAGCTAACGGCTTACGTCAGTATCATAAGGTTGATTTAAAATTACTTAACTTGGCTGTATTTTTTGCCTTAATGACACTGACAAGCATTTGCGTTAAAAGTTAAATAGGTGTACACATTTGAAATGATAATGATACAAGAAGCAACGAAATCATTAGGTCAGGGTACGCGCAATTGATATTAAAGTGGCATGGGTTACCAAAGGTTATGGAATCAAGGGTTTAACGAAGTCATTTTCCATTGAGGATGAACTGACCATTTGACAGAAATAAGGATTATTGTCCGCCCGCATTTATAGGTAGAATGCCTACAATGTAATGTATAATGATTCCGTAGTATCCAATGTTATATCTGATTACATAGAAGATGTCAGGTCAGTTTATAAGGTTCAGCAATCTTTTGTGCAACTGGACAGTTCCGCTAATGTGGAAGGAAGATTGTTTTCATTTTGAATGTATCATTTGACAAAGGTAGAACCTTTTCTCATTGATATTAATGTAGTATTAAAAGTTTTAAATAAACTTTTTTTTAAAACTGTGAACCCCATGTGGGATAAGGTGAAGTGCCTGTATTCGAAAATTGACCAGTGCCTAATTGCACTCTTAAACAAGTAATTGTATTTTGAATTGGCAATTTTGCTTCTTTATGTCATTGCATTATTCTGTCTCAGTAGCTAATTTGAATCCTAACTTAACAACTAAACTGTCTCGGTTGAGATTGTTCCCTTTTGATGTACAAATGTTATAAAACATTTAGCTGTTATTTAAAGTTATGCTACCAGACACTTTGTGGGAGGTTGAAGAGCTTCAATATTGTCCAGTGTCTCCAAACACTGGGGATGTCCTTTCTGCATAAAAGGATCTTCAATTTGTTCCCACTGTGCAATAATCAGAGAAGGTGATTTTCATGCAATGTTTTCTTTTGTAGGTTTCTTCCAATGTTTATGATAATCATGTCTGGCTTCTGTTCATTTAGTTATGCCTTGTGGCTGAATGTTATGCTTATTTATGTGTGGGATGAAACTAGACTTGTGGAGACTATTTCAACACACTAAAGTGGCAAATGGCAATGCAAGGCCATAATTAAGTACTATTAAGCTTAAATTGTATCAGCTTCATTTGCTCAGAACAAATTTACCGTAAGTACATGGAAAAGACATCTTGTACAGTGCAATAATTTGTCACAGACTGCTTTACTAGTAGGTTCACATAGGGTCAAAAGTACTTGAATTTTAAGGTTTTCTTAAGAAGACTCGAAAAGTTTCTTTCCCCTCACATTATGTTTGCTTTCTCAACACTTAAAGAGTATTTTGCGTGGCAACTATAAAGAGTAGAGTAAAATGGTAGTTAAGTACTCTGTAAAGTAAACCAATGGGAATAGATATTTATGAATTAAAGCTCTTTATCCCAGATAGGGTTTGTTCTTCAAAGGCACAAGCCCATGGCTTGCACAAAAAATATGAAAATTGGCAATTTCATGCGAGTATTGATAAGAGATGGGGGAACATAAAACTCTTTTCAGCATAGGTCCTCAGTTCATGCATTTGGGCATTTATGTACTGGAATAGGTACTTATTAAGGCAGGAAGTGTGAAGTTTGCTCAAACAAGAATACAACAAAAGGCTTCAAGGAATGAAGGGTTTTGTTCCTGGCTTTTCATGCTTATATAGACCTGCAGGAAAATCACCTGTTAAACTGTTAAGCTCCAGGAGCCTGTGAGCTTGGCACCTGTACACATCTTGTTGTATCTCTTTAATCAGTCACCTGTTTCATTCACCGTGACCTTTACTTCTCCTTTGATGCTTTAGTTCCTAGGTTGGTGGAGTCAGGGGAATGGTACCCAGTTTTAGACCACAACAATGTTCAATGTCAAGGGACACAAAAAAGCTCTAGTGATCTTCAGTTGTTTCCTTAATGCATTATGAGTGTAATGCAGGGATCAGCAGATCTCTGACACTGAGAACCATATTTGAAAGACCTTAAGATTGTCAAGGCCATGCTGGTCTGCTATTAACTATACCATGTATACCCTGTTAGGTCATAGAATGGTTCAAGGTGTATGCCAAGTTACGCAGCACATTTGAATGAAGTTCATTGCGCTTTTGAGTTTTCGGAATATCGAAAAGTTCAAAAGATTTCATTGATCCATTGGGATCTTTGTGCAATTGTCTTTTTAAGTGAATTCTATTTCCTAACAAGACTATCTAATGCATAAACCTTCAATACAGGTACTTGGTCTTGTGTTTAGCAAAAATAATAACACACGTATTTCTGTATCTAGTAGTTCCATGTTTACAAATTTTAACTTCCAACTCTTATTTCTAATTTATTCAACATAAAATTTGATAAAGAGGTGAACCAAAATTAGGGTATTGTATTTTTCTTAAGTGTTGGAGTCTTTAAAAATGACAACACAACATAGGTTATTTTATAAGGTTTAAAAACCTTTCACGTCCGGTTAGAAATCTATTGTTTCAGAGTGCACATCGTGTACCTTACTGGAAACACCATCAGCATCAGGCACCGGCTGATATGATAAGCCTCTAAGCGTCATATGTCCAGGAAGACTACGCATCGCTGACCTTTCCCGTTTGATGTCCCTCCACGCGCTCTCTAATCCAATGATGCCAAAATATTCCACCTTGTCCCGTTTGAACAATTGGAAGCCTTTCGTCTTGCTTGGTTCAAGGAAAATCAGATACTAAAGCACCGCTAGTCTTTTATTACGAGTACTCAATAAATGTCGCCAATTAAGAACTACTCTTGAAATCCCATATTTGATGCGATTACCGGACTTCAAAGTCACCGTGTCCCAAACACGCGGGGCTCGTTTTCATTTAGTGAACCATTGTGATAGATATAAAGCTTGCGACATTCTCTTGTCATTTGACAATTGACAAATTTCTTTGTGATGAAATCCTGAGGGTACAAGCGTTGTGTACAAAAGGGCGCTTTGATGATTTCTCAGGTAAAGGTTTTAAAGCTAAATATCCTGAATACAACTAGCTTATCTCAAATCTCCGCATACGTTTGGTATGACGGTGCGCAGTGTTACTTTATTTGCTTTCTTCCAGGATTTATTAGAGGCTTCTAAATGCCCCGAGGAAGGGGCACACTGCAGTAAGAATAGATTGTCACCCTTACATTTATGCAACAAAATACATGACAGGCTTGTTTGGGGATTCATTGTGACTGAAGAGTGTCTTTGAAGATGCGTTCTAACACTAACGTTATTTCAGGATACCCATAAGTAGTAATAGTGCAGCACCCTGGGGTTCCTATTCTTAACTCCCAAATGCCATCAGTGGGAAAAAAGAATTAGATAATAAAATACATATAGTTTTTGCATCTGTCGCAGAGGCAATGCGTAATGAGGCTCTAAAACACTTTCTGAACTATACAAGTTGCCTCCTTGTTCTTAATTACATGTATTGTAAGTAGCAGCTGGTGAATTTTTTGTACCTTATGTTGCATTGCTTCAAGGACTTGTAAGAAATACTTTGCAAAGGATATTGCACAGGCTGGTCTTAAGGTGGCCTTTTTTGAATACTGTGGAAAGATTCGTTTTTTGGGAATCTGCAGATGTTTCCACAAAAGGGTTGTTGAATTTGTTGCAAGTATTTACATGAAGTTATGTGACTTAGACCTGAGTTTAGTGCTTTTGCCCATGTACCTTTTGACCTCCAAGCCCTTTCTGTACATGATATATCTTCCTTGTAACCCTTCTCCTTATTACTGACAATTATTACACCCTAATAATGGTACTGTTGCAAAAATTAAGTTGTCAGTTTGTACTGATACAGCATGCGTAGTGTACGCATACCTCTGCAAATTAGGGGAGCAGTGTCACATATTGCTAGATAGTCATCTGATAATGATAGCACCATGCCACATTATGGGATGTATGGAATTCATGATATGTCACCTCAAGTCATAAACTTTGATTTAATATAGCCTCGTTCTTTTTATTTTCAAGCTATTATCCCAAGTATAGGGTTGCAGTGTCTTTTATACTCTCCTACAGAATGCAAAAGTTTTGTAACCAAAAGCTTGCATAATGGAGGTTATGATACAAGGTGTTGTGAACATAACCATACAAATTATGTTTGTAATAAATTGTTAAGATAAGATTTTGACAAAGATGTTCAAGATGTCCCCGTGTTAAATGAAATCTACTCATAAGCTTTTCCATAAAATGGGAAAGAGGGAGAACTGTAAGGATGCAGACTGAATGAAATGAACGAGCTGAGTTGCATTACTTGCATTACTTTGCATTCCTGCTCTAACCACATGCATGACCATTGCTGTTGCTTTAGGACGTTTTTCAAGAAGTTGATACATGTAAGGGGTTGTACTTGTAAGTATATAAATGACTGACTCACATTAATGAAGCAGACTGAAAAAGGACAGAACAATATCATCCCGAATGAACATTGATGCATTACGGATTTATTCAGAGCTAAAGTTGCAAGCTACATGTAGTGATAAACATTACTCCTCAGTTAGGAGTTTCATTTTGGCCGTTTTGAATTGTACAACTTTGAAAATTTAATTTCTGATCTTCGACCTTTGGCACTTTACCATTGTTACTAATTTCTGAAAAGGTCCTCTTGGTATTCTTTGGGCCTAAATATGCGTAAAACATATAGGCGCGAGAAATGAATGGCTATTGGGAAAGTTCCAATGTTATTTAATATACTCTACGGCTATTGTGTAGGGTATCATATCATTCCGTCGCAATAATCAAGATATAGATACAGTTGTCCCGGGATATATCGATATTTTTTGTGCGGGAAAATAGCATCGATATAAGCTGGATATCGATATAAGCGGAACAATTAATATGAGGGTCTATTAATTTAGTGTGGACAAAAAGTATCGATATAAGCGGGATATCGATATAAGTGATATCGATATATCCGGGGAGGAGTGTATATCATTGCGATCAGTTCGCGAGAGACATTATCTCAAATTGAATGCCAACTCACAAAGAACATGCACAGGTGAAAGTCAGGCGAAATGTTATCTAAATATTTAGCATTATGTTAATTTTGGAACAGAAGGCCTAAAACACAAAAAGGACAGGGTATTAACGTGTCACCATAAGCGGCATAAAGGATATAACAGTTTTTACAGGTAGGCATCGGGGTGAAACGGCAGCAGTTGGTGCTCAGCATAGCGTGGGGAGGGTGTCAGATGGTGCCTACAATGCCCACTCAATACAAGGGCCTGGACCTCAACCAAACTGCTCCTTGTTAAGGGGATTTTGCCTCTCAAAAACACCTTTGGAACATCTGCGGAGGTGATGACTCTTAATGATCAGTTCCATACAATATTTTTTTAGAATTTACAAGAAAAACACTTTTTTCAAACTCTACCAACGGTTTATTTTACAATTATACCAAAGTGGCTCAGGTTGTTCAGTGTTCAGTGAATTTGAAATTTCGAAAAACAAATTACAAGGCAACATTTATTTTTATTCCGTGGTCAATTAAAGAAGCGCAATACTGAAGAAAGAGATGTCCGCAAATTCTATTTTTAATATGTAGAATAGTACACCTCGCATACCCTTTGGGATGAATAACGGAACAAGGAATACATCACTTGCTGGGTCTGGTGTGACAGTAAATAAATTGGCAGAAATTTTGAGATACTGTCAAACAGTTATCAGTTCAGCCACTTTGCCGGAATTTCTTCACATTTAACTGTGCATTCATATCTTTGTAAAACTTGTAGTTTAGACCATATTTGGGGAAAGTGGAAGCCTGTAGGGTGTAATTGCTAGTGACAATACATGCACATAGTGTCAGATGGCCAGTTACTGTCTGATTGACAGTCAGTAAATATTGGAACACCTGTCCTACTGATAAAACTCATAGTTTGTCTTATGTGTGTACCCAGTTACTTCACTGGCCATATAGATACATATGGGAGTACTACTGAGTCAACTGCCTACTGACCTATGGCAGTGCTAAACGAACTGTACATGGGACTTTCTCACCTTGGTCACATATGCCATAGTTTCTAACAATGGGAAAATCCTTACTTTAAACCTGGCTAAGGATAAGAAAATATTTTTGAAACATAGGTACTTTTATGACATTTGTGATTTGGGTGACATTTCCACCCACTGTCATCAAAGGCCTGTGGTGGAGAATAGGATATTCAGGCCTTTGTAATCCTCAAGAAAAGTGTTTGACAAGTTCCTGGCAAACCTAGCAAGTCTTTTGATCTTCCAGAGAAGAAAGTTCTATTAAATTGCAGTTTTGAAAGCCCACACACTCTAGGGAAGTCAACCACAAACAAGGATGTTGTTGATGGCTAAGGTTATCACAAGACTATGCCTAAACATAACTTATTGTAACTGTGTTTAACATTAAAAGCTCAAATAAACCCTATACCTACACATATGATAACTACCTCTGTAATAACCACTTAAAGCAACACCACACAAGACCATTGTTGCAAAAATTATGAAAAAGTCAGTTTATCACAGAGTATATCCACTTGATTATATGTGCTCAGGGATTTCTGTATTTGCCTAATGGCACACTTTTCTGATTACATCATCAACACTTCCTTTGTTTTTAGGAACTTTGCTTCAATGCAAGATAATTTTAGTAAAAGTATTCTAAAACACTGCGTTGTTTCATACTGCAAGCAGATATAACAGTAGGTAAACAACTGAATTTTGGTAATTGATTGAAATTCACAGAAATAATTCCCGTAGATATTTTGAAAATTTTTAATATATTTGTATAAGTTGATATAAGTTGCATATACTTTACATACCTTCTGGAAGTATCATGTATTGCAAGTCGAAGCCTTGATGTAGTACATCTAGTGGGCCTGGAAGTGTCCCTAGCACGTCCAGTAGCATAGCATACAACTAACTAGCAATGCACAGCAATTCTTAGACAAACTTGTATATTGTATGTGCAAAAAGTTTTAATGTTCCATGCAATGGCCACTTCAACAGCTGTCCAGTGTCCTACTCCTTTGTTGACAAGGAATGCACAAGTGTTCGTGTAGTAGTAGTACACACATAACAGTCCAATTACATGCAGGTCTTTTATACACAGCGATGTTTTACTCTTTTCAAGCTTTGTTGGTATGAGTCCAAAAAGTCCTGGAAAACCCCACTGTAAGGTCCTTATAGAGCAGACTGATGACTTACATGCACCTTAACTATCGGGAAGCGGAGGTACTAATGATAACAACATGCTCCGCTATACTCCATATAAAGCAAGTACGGCTAACTGTACACCTCCACTGCACATGCGCCGGCCTGAGAATGGTCTGCCCACAAAACATTGAAGCATGAACCTCACCGTATCAGTATTGACAGGTGTTGTCTGATAAAAAGTCTACAGAAACTTCATTAACTCTCATGTTATGCCCATAAAGTGTTCAATTTTGACACGAAACTATTTTTAAGTGGTCTTTGTCGAAGGGTTGAAAATTGTATTTTTTTGTAGTCGACACTCATTTACACTACTTGATCAATGGACAAATTTCTTTTAAACATCCACATATACAGATGATAATGATACGATTGTAGTGCACTTTCTTTTAAATGGTGTTGCTTGAAAGGCTTGAACCTTACCACTCACAACTATTTTAAAGCATTTGAAAACCAAATATTCTTCAGGTTGATTCTTATCAAAACACTGAACGGTAAAAATACATAAATGTTTCACTGTTTCGTAGATTTGTTTTAATTCAATGCCTTATATTTATTATTGGACAATATGTTTGGATCCAAACATTATTTGGTGTAAGGTAAAATATCACAAGCATTTACAACAAAGTCTTGAAAAGATAGTCACTGAAATTTGTATGTGTATTGTAGGCACTACAGACTTAGTTGCCAGCCTCGTATTTTATGGAGTGATATATACCCGAGAAACCTACCAATTTGGTCAGAACATGTGTACATTTAAGTAAACACATTTTCAGTTTACCTCATAAATGCTGCAATTGCACACAAAGAATTATGTATTTGCCCTTGTTACGGAACAGTGAAATATTTAAAGGCCCTGGAGGGTGATGTATCTTAAGCGTGGATCTTTGCTTGCCTTAATGGGATAACACATTATACTAGTAGATCTTCACTTTCAGATAATTCGATAATGTGATTCGGCATATTTATAGGATACGGGGACAGGGTTAATGAAAAGTGGGAAGGATGATTCCTTATTGCCACTTTTATAACTTGTGATACGTTATAAATGATATAACTGGTACGATGAACCATTAACTATTAATGTCAAAACACACAGGACTACTTGTTAATCTTCTTATATAATATATTGAAATATGGAAGACAAATTTGGCCACCCATGGAGAAAATTGCCTTAAAAAACTGCGGGTCAGTCATGCAAAAGTCCAGCATTGCATCTCGGCTTTCTGACACATTTTTGGTGTTTTTTCTTGAAAAGCCAAATGAGGTCCCAGTGATGTAATATAAGCTTGGATGTGAAAAGGTCCCAAAGACCTTGAGAGAGGTTGCAAAAGTTTGCACGCCAGATAAACTGATCGCAATATTGCACAATCATTCAATCACAAGAACTTGCATCTTTTCCTGTTCATTATGTATGTCTGATTGAAAAATGGAATTTTAAACATTAGTGAATTACAAATTACCACTTTCCCCTCCTTAGCTACGTAAGGTGGGCCTAGGGGCGCGCTGCACTCGGTATCTTCCCGTAGAGGAATGCGAATGCATGTACGGTGTATTATCCGCTTGAGGGTGTCACTATGGTGAAGTATCGTCACTTCATTGCATGCATTTCAATGTCACCCACCACTTTGGTTGAAAGTGAAATCCAGTAAGATGGTCAAGTCAGTTTCTCATGGGAAAATTTGTCGCCGAAATACCGTTACACGAGTACAAAGGAAAAACGGAATTTCAAAGGGTGATTAACAATTGGTATTTACGATAAGGTACATATGGAAGTGAAAGCATACTAGAAATGGTACCTGTCGGGTATTTTAAATATATTGTCAATTGCAACCTTTCTTGGTCCCAAGATGTAACAGGGATAAAAGCACAACACCCTAAGCCTTGATTACGTAGAGATTACGTTACAATATAAATCCTTCATTTAAGTCGCATCTTTATCATTTATAGAAAGATGGTAATTCAGCCAATGGCCATACTTAGCATTAGGGAAATGGATCTACAGCAGTTCCCTGGAGCTAAGGATAAGACCCATGCCACTACCCTCTGTACACACACTGGTATAACTGTGTAATGTACAATTGTAATGTCATGTAATGACGGATTAGGGTTATGTACGAGGCCAGCGATGGTCTCACAAAAGGGACTTTTAGGATCTATAGAAGGATTTCACTGCATGAAGTGATCCTTTGGGTCTCTATCTCTGTATTACTTTCTGAAAGCTCTTCCCAGAAGGTATATCAATAATCGTCTTAATTGGTAGACCCGACCATCCTGACCAGGTTAACATAGACGACAAAAAATCTGTGATGAATTACAAATGAACACACTGGTTTTTATACCAGTGATGGACATTTCGTTTTCACAACGTTTAGAATTCTAGTGAGCACAGTGATGATTAATTGTAAGCAAGAAATGGAGTGCTGTAAAGGAAATCTTGCTATGTGGTCGAGTCCTGTACAAGAACAGGTGAGGGTGATATGTCGCCTGTCTGGGGCATGTCTAGTCGTGACCTCGGGGGGCTCTGCCCAGACCTACCTACACGGCCTTGTTGGGGGAAAGAACGTTTCGAAATAACGTGTGTGTACATTTGTGAAATAAACCCAGCAATTAACGCTTCTTTTTAAACAACATGTGATGAGGAAAAAGTAATCAAACTGATAATTTCTGTTACTTTTTTTCGGGATGTATTTTACCTCTCAGCCTTTATGGGTGCTTTAGGGGTGCCAAAACTGGCTTCAAATTGTAGAACTATCGGTTTTCTGTAAATAATAGTCGATTAGTTTAAGTTTAGTTGAAACAAGCTAGCAATATAAAACAAAAAACAACAATGTGACTTCATCTAACGTACCTAGTCTTATTTATCTAATTTATCTAATTAGATAGAACTAAAATGTACTAATTTCGGTAATGATACCTGGATTCGGTGATATTGGCAGTCTTGCGGAAATGGTCCAATTCATGTACACTGAATACAGTATCTATACTGAAACTAGTATATTTTACCCTAACTAGGTAGAGAGATTAGACAAATTAGAATCGGTACGAATTAAGAAAAACCTAGATGGGATTTAATGTTTGAATACCAACTCTATCAACTACTGAACTGTTTTATGAAACAGTATTTAAAACCCCCACCAACCGACCATTGAGACTAATTGTAACATCCCTGCTTTTGACCAGATCACCGGAAGAGATAAAAAAATTAAATGGAAGGGGTGTGTTTGACCTTGTAATATCGTTACTTTGTTTCAGCCAGAACACTTTCCCCCTAATTTGTCTGCAACAGACTTCACATTTGAAGAGACCTCTCTGTACTTTTCGTACTCTTCGTAAGTTCCTGGAAGAATATTTTCGAGTTTATATTTAAATATTTGAGGTGAGTGAAACGACATTTGTTAAATTCTTAATGACAAGCGCACAAAACCTTCAACAGGTTTTAATGTATGCCTCAGTTGATGTTATTTTTTGCTAATTTGTATAGCCAGAAAAATACAAGCATGTAATGTGGTGCCGCATGCAATATGCCTGAGGCTGAGGGTGCAATACATGCAATGGCTGTAGTGGCACCCCTCTCAGCAACTCTCTCTCCTTTGTGACCTTATTCAATGACCTGGCCTTTCTCTCGTGAAAGGCAACTTGCCCATGTGAACACATCAGTCATCTGCAAAATGCTCAGGTATGTGGTCATACTGACGACCACAACAAAGCCTACCATGGACAAAATTGGGTAAGGAGCTCAACTTTAGGGGCTCGGTGTGGTAACCCCTTCTTAATCCTAAGGTTAGAATTTGGTTTCTCTGCATGAATTATCCTCCTTGATGGATGTGTTGACAAATTGTTGGTTTTCCCTAAGCTCGGTATGATTATGACAAACCTATTGTGCGCGACTATATTCCCGAAAGGTGTACAAAATTAGCCAAACACCACAATGTAAAAATTAGCCAAGTACTAGTTTGTTTACAAGTGATGAATGAATAGTTTTATTTTGAAATTTGACTTCTAAATTTACTAAACATGTTTTGCAAACTAAATTGTATTTGACAGACCAAGTCACATGAAGCATCTTTTCTGCTGAATTTAAATTTTAGACTGGTTAGAAATATGAAACATCTATTATATTATGTGTCAGTTTAGCAAATAGAAGATGGAAGTACCGTAACATACTTCTTTTCAAAATCAGGTGTTCTTATTTTTGACTGGTCAAAATAATAGAATGTTGCCTCATATGGCATAATACAGGACCACTGGTTCTTTTTATAACGGTCATGTGGATTTACAGAGACACAGGTGCCCATAAAACTATTTCTTTTTATGCGAAAATACAGTTAACGTTTTAGAAATTTCAATGTAAGTGTAAATTACAGCATATATTCTTTAGAGAAATATGTTGGTAGCCACATTGACCCTGTCAATGAGTCTTGCAACTGGTGAATTCCATATTTAGTCTGAAAACCAATAACCATATATTGGATGGAGGTATCTCATGTAACCTTTGTATTCAAGACCATTGGACACTGTCTCTCAGGTCAAAGGTCACTTCACTCTGGCACCAACTGACATTTAGGGTTACATGAATTATTGTAGCGCATTCTCATATCCACCATTCTATCACCTTTCCTGTTTACATTTTCTAAATGTAGCCCCATTAGGATGTGACCTTTGGTAACATTGAGTTACAGGACACCAATTTATTCAATTCAGACCGTTCTATAAAAGTAACAAAGACTAAATTAATAGATAAGAATCTTTCTTGTCTTCTTGTCCATTTCAAAATATTGAATGAAGAGAAGAAGCTAAGAAGAAATGCCCCTTTAAGGTAAATGGGCGGTAGAGGAATTTATAAGAGATCCAGGGCCACCTAATTTTCGCGACCTTTGCAACACTTGTGCAAAATAGGGTTGGAGGACTGGCTATATATCTCTGTCTGGGTCAGATAGCAGTCCACAATAGCTGCAACTGGTCTTTCTTATGCATTCTTACGCGCCTTGATTTCTACGAACACTATGCTCCTTGGGTCATCGAGGGATGCCATCATGTGTCGCATTCAGACTCCCCTTTCCCTTTTTCAATGGTACTAAAGCCACGAAGGAGATCCGTCGAGTTGTTTGTTCTTCTCCCCTATTCCACGTCTCATAAAGCATCTTGCTATCCATAAATTATGTAACTTTAATAACACATTCTCCGCATTGTAATTGAATTTTTACCAATTGAAAAGAGCCGAGCTAAAAGTTTAGAAGTTCTCGGAGCAAGTTCAACCGGGGAAGAAATAGCCCTTTATTTCCAAACACAAAAGTCCTTACTCAGTAGTAGTTCCATAACCTAGGATTTTTATGTCGTGCATTGGCAAGACATCCCTTTCATTCACTAGAAATAGTCATTAGATCTCAAATACATTACTTACAAATGGCAGATTTCTTTTGTGGATATCGGACATTGATGAAATACATTTCAAGTGTAATGGATCATAATGTTGTTAAACCTTTCCAAACTATTTTACAGCTCGAGATAATGACTGTCAAGCTCGTTAAAATTATTATTAGGTGAAGTCAAAACATCAACATTCAAAATACTTAGAATTTTTGTACTAGGGGAAAAGAAAATTGCTTTTATAGATATTATCTTGTCGATTTGTCTGCAAACAAAACTTGAGTTATTCCGTTATGAGGGATGATAGGGTAACTCATTTGCAAGTGTATTTGACCATCTACATAAATTTCGATATAAAGTGCTGTTAATTTAGCAAACAATTATACCAATTTAAATTTTATTTCTTGTCTTTAGCAAAAATTCGATTTATTTTACATGTTTACAAAAATAAAAAAAGTTGAGACTCATATCTCGTTTTGACGTGACTAAGCTAATGTTAAATATATTTTCAGAAACATAGATTTTATTCCGTCTTGATATGTTTGCCCTGTACTTCAAAATTTACAACACTTTTCTCCAAAGATTTGACCAGCATAGGACTTGTATATCATTGAGGGTAAAAATTCAGTGTTCGTCCTAATCTACCAAATTTCGAGCCACACATACACACTTAACTAAATGGTTGTGAAACCTCCCTCGACGTTGCCCATGTATTATTCACAATATGTTTTGTAAAACATGGCCTCATTTTTGTCAGGAAATAATCTGATAAATGAAACCCGATGCTCTTTCAGTGACCATTACCAGTTAGCTAACTTTACCTTCATTTGACCTTGTCATAGGTGATGGTGATCAATGATAATATTGATGGTGGTTTAATCTGATTATACAGATTGAAGAGGATGAAATATAGCGATTGTCAGAAGGTTCGAATCATTGGTAATTTTTTACATTGATCAATGGTTGTTCGCTCTCGTACAGATGGACCACAGCAGTAGGGTATGAACTGTATGTTGTGCTATTTTAAATTCAAACTCTCATTTCAATTTTATTTCTATTCTATTTGACGCTAATTCTGTTCATTGAAAATGGCGATTTATTACAGCGCCTTATTCGGTCAAAATTGGTGATTTTGTCCCAGAAATCTATTGATTCATAATACACGCATCTCACAGGGTTTGATTATGTTTTGCATCCAGTTGGACGGGACAAAAGTGTTCATTCCCCAGAAATACGTTCGAGCCAAAAAGATAACGCTTTCGGCAATCATTGCTATCTTTCTATGGTTGATAAAATACATATGGTGTATGCGATGGATATTTCTCTTATCGTTTAGTCCTTGAGTTCCAGGGTTTTCTATTGTGTTTGATACTCTGTTGGGTGCATGGACTCTTAACCCAAGCTGCACACAAAATAATTATGTGTTCTGCGCATAAAATGCACCAATAAATATTGGTACATTTCAAAGGAATATTTGTTTTCTGGATTTTCAAACTACTCTATGGAACCACAAACGAATTGAAATGATGATGGTATGCATTAAATGGTATTATTCCGTTGCAGAATAAGATTATGAAACATAAAAATAACGTATTTACTCATCATATCTTCCTGTCGTGATTTTTGCCTCTAATCTCTGAGAAAAACATTATTTGCGAAAGATTAAGTATAAAAAAGTTTATATCATGGCATTATGAATTTGTATGCGTACATTTCAGCGTTAAATGCAGAATACGTTATTTTGGGCTATTTTGGTGTATGATATCTCATACCTAAAATAGAAACTATACTTATTTTGACATTCCGTTGTGAGTTTTGAAACAAATGGACCCTGAGGGCAAAATTCTGTACCTATGGTTTTTTCGTGATATGGTCAAATTATTTTCAATAAGATTATAAATTCCACTATGCTCTAATAAAAACAGATTACATAGAAAAATGAATGATAGGTTACCAGAGATCAGAATAGTTTTGTTGCCTAAGATTACATGATAACCCCAAATCCCAGGGTTCCCAGCCGTGATCTCTAGACCTGATGTGCTTTCATTATGGGACCTAACAGTGGATGTAGTTTTATTGGTCACATTATAAATCAACGGACCCATCATTCCCATGATGAATGGTAATCTAGTTGGCATTACAGTTGTACAGCATTGATGACAAAGGGCTTCACCTCTGGTCGGCCCTGAACAGGACCTTTAATTTGCAGGCTATGTAAGGCTTTTCATTTTTATTTGGTTATTTGGATTACATTTCCCGCCGTATTTTGAAATTTGGATTTCAGAAAAAGTTTTAAAAAATAAAATGGAGTGAAATATGTTACACACGGCAAAATGTTGTAGTGTCCGTCACATCATCCCCATTGGCATTCCGATCATCCGTATTCAAAGTCCTTCAGAAAAACTTCTTAATTTTGTTGATCTCTAGGAACACTTTGACTGTCTCGGAACCAAGTTCGAGTTTTATTTTTATTTGTCCCAGATCGTTACACTTTGAAAAAAAAATTGTGTAACGTAATCCAAATGTTTTTATTTTAAAAATGCCTGAAACGGTGGGAAATAGTGTTTCACCTTCTCTCTCCTCCCCCTCCTTCCGTCACGTCCATCAAGTCGCCTATTCTTGGGTTTCATGCCTCTACCCTGGGGCCACAGCCACAGTCCATTGAGCTGACCGAGACCCCAATTTAGAGGTCGAAGTCGTTATGTACATGGAGGTCGATAGGGCTAGAGATCCAGTGACAGGCAAGGCATGCCAGTAGCCACCTATCAGAGGTAAACTACGAGAAAATACCAGGTTGTCATTCTGGTTTGTCTGACGTTTTGATGGGGTAGACTATCAAGTCGTAGATACATGGAAACTCTTGAAACAGTCAGGCCAGTTTGACCCCGCATCAGTCTCCTATTGGCATTAAAGTCGTCCTTTCTCATCACGTAACCCGAAGCGAAGGGACTGCCGTTTTTCCCAGACCACTTGGTTATGCCTCTGTAAGCTAATAGTTGTATTGTGTATCAATGTCCCTTTTCCCATACCCCATAACCATGACCACAAATTTTAGAGGAAGACTGAAATACCTCAGTTTAAATTTGAGCAATTTTTGTAAAAGCAATGAATTGAGTTTTAAGTGACACTTTTTGCCATTTGTCACTGTACCAAGAAATTTAGGGAACAAAACATAAAGTGTTCCATGGGGAAAACGAGTATGATTCAAGAGAGAGTACCGTCTTTGATTTTAAAGTACAAAGACCTGATCAAAGAAGATACCAAAGTAATTCTAGATAACATTGCAGACAAGGCATCTATTTTGTTCTATGATCAGGCTCGTCATTTTGTACTATCTGTATAACTTTAAACGCTCGAAACTTTTCGGAAGTTCTTTGCTAGAAGATTGTTCCGTGTCGTGACCATATTTCTGGTTCGTGTGATGTGTAAACATTATCTTACACTACAACGCAATCTTATGTGATTTTGGCGAAATCACGGGCATAGTCTCCACGCCGCCTGCGCGCAAAGTGTCTCGTAACATGCAAAAATGCAACAAGATAATAGAGAATGTAAGTTACACGTTTTTCTCCGTCCATGCAGTAAGTTTAAAGTGGGAAAGTTTTGAATGATAATGTTAAATCATGAAATTGCGTGAAATGAAATCATAAAAATCCACCTACGTGGCAAATGTAACGTCATCGAGTAACTCAGCAGCCTTACATTAGCTGCCGAGGTGGAATCTGGTTATTTCAGAATTTGTTTTTCACGTATAGCTTGACGCAAAACGGGTATCTTACTCTCTAATATCTGCTTGAGGCAACAAAGTTGACAGTTTATTTCTCAGTTATGCCATGCAGAAGTCGACTTCTGTCACTTTGTCTGCACAAACATTTGCATTTTTTGGGGATCAATAGGAGTTCTTGGCACCACAGGGAAAGGTTATTGTAATCTATTTAAAATTACATATTAAATCTGTGTCACCTACAAGAGACTGACTGACTTATGGTAATGTCTATCTGAATGTATCTTTATTTCATTAAAATTGAACATAATTTAAAAGATCCGCAAAGATTAGGTAACATCAGGGTTTTTTTTAGTTCTATTGACGATCTTTGTGTTGCTTAACTTGCTAGGCGTCATGCTAACAATGATGAGGTTTCATTTCACGAATTGTGTAAGATTTTAATTTATGTAAGTTTATAAAACTAATTGAGATTTTGAATCATTAAAAGTGATCTGATTTAGGTGAAATCCAAACCACTGAACAATAGTGAATGGTGCTTGTGTTGTGTTTCACTCCATCATATGTCTTACATTTATACACAATTCTCTTTATACCAGCATGATAGATATTCAACCCTGACAGTTTCATTACAAGCTTTACCCCTTGAACTCATCTCCGAAAGTTTACTTTTGGTACTATTAAATATAATCTTGTTTCTTGATATGTACTTAGCGCTAACTACACCTATGTGTCAATGGAGGAAATGGGGAAACTATTATCATACATTTAAAATAATTACCCATCCTTTAAACTCATATTTGTTCCCAATTGTACACTTTCTTGTTCAACAAATGTCCACTTAATTGCATTATTTTCCAATAAACGTACCATAGTGGTTTCTCGCAAAGAGATGAAGGAGAATACAAAATGCTACTGGGCTGGGACACAACCCTGATGGATCATTTCTTTTATTGTCTACAACTAAGCTCATCATTGCTGTTTTATTCTGCCTAATTCGTGGAGGAAGTGTCACGTTAAAATCACCCCATAGGCACACACTCTTAATGATCCTTTGCCGTATAAAAACAGATGGCTTTACATACATGGATAATGACCATGTTTTGTTAAGACCCACCTGTAATTAAGTAATTGAAAATGAACCCTCCCACTTAATTGCATATGTTTTACTACAAAGTAGACATTTGGATTAGTGAAGGTGAAAGGGATGCAATCAGGCGAGTAACTTTTTGGAAAAAAAAGATGGTCACATAATGGATATTTAGATGGAAAAAGTACTGGCAAGTATACTTAAGTTTAGTTATGCCATGCAATTTAGATCTATGACACTTATGAACCCTGTATCTGCTTTAAAGCTCTTTAGTAATTTGTTTAAAAGGTGTTTGTGACTTTGTCGAAAATTTACTGCATGTGAGGCTATAAGATTCGTCTTCTATTATTTTTCACCATCCATCAACTGAGTTAAACTTTTTTTTTTTAATTTCGACTGTGACACAGAACAGATTTTGTTACTATATTTGGTGGTATATTGTCACTAGACCATTCAGATGTGAATGGCAAATGGCAGTCAACAGATTGCATGAAGTCAAATTACCCACCCAGATCCACTTTTAGTATTTGATGAAGATCATAGCTTTAAATGTAACTGGCAAGCTAAAGAATACATGATGCATCTTTCTTAGTTCATAAAGCAATAAATACCAATAGTCATGGGATACTGCCTTTAAATTATTCGAGATCTATGTATGGACATACAATCTATAAGGTTTTCATTTCATATGTTCTCTAAAGAATTGCTTGACAGAACTATAAAATAAGATGTCTAGCTTTTGTCAGACTTTAATGAGCATAGTTTTGTATGCTTTTGATAGATGCGAGTTAAATTTGTGTCTTTTTCTTCGTCTCACTTTTCATCATTGGACGGAAAAGGACCACACATGAGTACGAATACATTTTATACGTTTTTTTCTTTAATATACAGGCAGCATTAAAAATCGTCATATTTGAGAAAGCAAAAAATAAAATGTATACTTGTCGAATGATTTAATGTAATGTTATTCGTGGTTTACACTAGGGGTGTCAATGGTTAATTGGTTAACCGGTTAACTGGTTAAGATGGTCTAACCGGTTCAAAATTATTGGAACTGGTTAACCACAGGATTTTATTACACCACAAAATATGTCATTTCAAGGTGTAATTTGTAATTTTATTTCAGTTTTGCATTTTACACTTCAGTTAGTGTTGCCTTTAATACAATCTGATATGAGTTATGAAGCCACTGTTGCTATTGTAATTAACTGCAGCACACCAAAGACCCCAGATAAGTTTAGCCTAATCAAGCGACTAAAATTTCTTTACAAAGCAAAGAAGCCACTTTAATGTTACATTTTACCTTTGATTTTCTGTGTCTGATTGCAATAGCAATCTATGATTCAATCTTATTCAAAATAGCAATCTTATTCAAACAATGTCAAAAGGTATCAAAGACATTACTAATTTAAGTTATCAAAGCTTTGGTTTTACATTATCTGGTATTGTATTATCTTAAATTATATGTTCTAACTGCAACTTGTGTACTGTCATTTCTTTAATGGTTAACTGGTTAACCGGTTCTAAAAGCTATGGTTAACCGGTTACAAAAATATGTCCGGTTTGACACCCCTAG
>JBCAUI010513025.1:0-12410 GCA_038406195.1 Haplosyllis anthogorgicola | reverse complement strand
ATAAACATGTAACTTACTCTTAATTGATATAAATTGTCATCTATTTCACATTTAAACATATTCTAATTTCTCAACAAAATGTGGCAGAGACATTTCAAAATGCCACTGAAAGACAGGAATGAAGCAGCTTACTTTTGATTTCGGATGTTCAGGTTGACAAATGCGCAAATAATAAATGATAAAACTCACTCTAATAAACCGTCAGCCATGTGGTTGATTTTGTCGAGGATTTCTCGGAACATTCCGAACACCCTGAGTTCTTCACAAGCTATTGACAACCACAGTGGGTTCTCAGAGGAGGATTTAGCCATCAGACTGTCCATCTGTTCCGGATCGAGCATCTTGTTGTAGTTACCAAGAACTTTTTTCACGATAAGCTAAAAAAGAAATTAAAAATCATTTATTTTTAAAAATATGACAATTTCAAACAATATTCTGGAAGAAGAGTAAATAATGTACGGTAGAAGCTGTCTCGAGCGACACTCAACTTTTCCATATTTAAATTGTTTTAACTTGTTTATGCACAATGAAAAACGTGTCACTCAAGACAGGTGTCGTTCAAGACAAGAACTACTTTAGGTAGAAATAGTACATGTATATGTTCGTCAGTACCTTTCTTGATTCCACATTTAGAGGTGCCACCTCTATTATCTTAGGCAAAGGTTCTCTGTTAATCAGTGACTTGTGTGGTGCTGTCTGTGGTATCATGCTGAACACACAGCGTATCTGTGGCGCAAGCTTTCTTGGAACCCAGGTCACCTGTGTGGCTGGTAATTCCTCATCGAACTAATAATTTAAAGAACAATATATTATAGGTTAAGCGAAAATCTTTCAAGAATTATGCAGACACTTCAAGATATTT
The DNA here is from genome assembly GCA_038406195.1 of Haplosyllis anthogorgicola. Lineage (NCBI taxonomy): Eukaryota > Metazoa > Annelida > Polychaeta > Phyllodocida > Syllidae > Haplosyllis > Haplosyllis anthogorgicola. The sequence goes on along the minus strand of JBCAUI010513025.1, from coordinate 11,548 downwards.
GGTGGTGCATAGAGTAGACGGAGTTTTCTTCCCTTACCTGATTCAGTGCATCCACAATAATAACAGTTGGTTTTGTGTTTGGGTTACTCAATGTACTACAGGCAAGCATGGCTGTGTTTTCAAGTCCTGATGGCATGTTATCGTCCTGTGGTAATAATAAAAGGTAATTACAAGAAAATATACGGCCAATATTATTTGTTTCAAGACAAATAAAACATTTTCATGGAATAAAAATGCAAACTTACGTCTACGACTCCCATTTCTTTAAGAAGTCTCTTCAACATCGCTTCAAGCTCCGTCGAAGCTGGCACTGCCCCAACAAAGTGGTAAAACACATGCCATCCTTTACTTCCACCTCTGCAAATATAATATCAGTTTCACTTAAAAAGGTAATACATCAAGAGTCAAAATATCAAAAGTTAAGCTGCCACTACACTACATAATAACGCACTGTTATACTCACCCTGGGATCTCTCCTCGCATGGCCATGTTTGTCGTTTCATCTGCAATTTTTGTCAAAATAGACGACTTCCCAGTTCCTGGTCCAGCCACTAGAAGAAGTGGTAGGTCTATACCAACACCTGTTAGATATTCTTTGGCCTGAAATTTGAAAGACGCAAAAATTACTCCTGCCGGATAGTAAAGAACGATGCAACAGAATTACACATCATCACTGCGTCCCATACATATATTTAAATGATTACATGAGCCGAAATTTTGTTGTAGAGTTTATGGATAGATGTAATAGAATGAAATCAAGCAGGCTCATGTCCATTTAGAAATTGGATGCATCTAAGGGAAAGCTTGCTGTCATAAGCAATATAAATATTAAAAATACTTTGGTGGAGTGCCAGCTAGTCTCAGAAGAGAGGATTGCAAAGGCTGCCATCGGAAACGTTTTAATTTCATGTCTTTGCAAATTTTACCTCTGAAAGGATTTCGTCTCTGCCGAGTACAACAGTGCATCTACTCTTCATGAAGGATTCGTGCTGCTCCTTTACTGCCTGATAGGGATCAAGTTTTCCTTCGTCCAAGGGATACTGCATTTCTATTCTTTCTTTGAAGAAATTATAAACCTGCCAAAATTACATAAGCATAAATATGAAAGCACAAAAAAGTTCCGTGGTCATCTTCGTCCTGTTCCTAATTGTAATCTAGACTAATATATTAAATATCCACTTAAAGTTTTGCCGTAACTTGATTAGCGACTATTCATACACAATTAAAAGATATTATATTCTGGGGGCAGATCTAGGATTTCTCGTTGGAGGGGGTCCTACGGCACTTTCAGGTGGTTGGAGGGGGGCACCTTTTAATATATTTCCTCCAAAACCTTTGAAAATGAAAGAAAATTGTCCCATTGGAGGGGGCGTGCCCCGGCAGCACCTCCCCCTCACTTGGATCTGCAAATGTATTCTTTCTCAGGTTGTGATATTTCAAGATACATGTACTAAAATATCAGATAATTGAACTCACCTGCTTTGAAAAGTCGCCACCGTCAATGCCTCCTAGCTCTGGTAAATTGGTTCTCTCATTCTTTCCAAGATAATCCACTTTATAATATTTCACCTGCTGTTTCTTTTCAGAATAATATATAATTGTATGTTAAGTTGTCCATTCATTGGTTAACTTCTTCTACATATACAGTGCATGAATAGAAAGTATTTTATTATATTGAACACACTATTGAATATATTTATAGCCAACTCACCGTAAATTTCTTCTTGATCATTTCTTTCAGAACTTTTAGTTTTGCCGGTGCAATTTGTGCGCCATCCACAATCATCTTTCGATGATCTTCTGGTACATTCTCCAAGAATTTCGGATCACGTAACATAAATAAAGCTACAAGAAAATAATGCATATACCTGTATTAACCAGAAACGTTACGTTTTTCATTTAATGATTAAATAATGGAATCTCAAAGTCATCTTAAAGCCATCTCCAATCTTCTAACGTGCATTTTACAGATAGTAAATGTAGTAACAAAATCAGCAGACAAAGTCTGACTGATAAACTTTCAAATTGGTGTTGCGGAAGATTAATTGACAGTCACCATTTGGATTATCTCGTCTGTAGGCACCATGCATTATTTCCATTTCAGTCACAGACAAACCTTCCACCCATTTGTACTCATCTCTAACCGACTCCGGGACATCATCCATTACGGGCACCCATCCGACTCTTTCACTGAAATTAAAAAAAAAGATGATCATCTTGAGAGTATGTATAAATTTGAAGTGGAGTGCAGTGTTGCTGTGTTGCTTAAATCTAATGTTTCTAAAATCGAACAAATATTTAATTACCTAGTCATGTTAAGAAAAAAGGGCATTATGTTGTCCTGGTAGCATCTGTCTATCTCTCCCAGACACGCACGCAGTGTGCCTTCCGTATTCGAATCTTTTGGAACACCCTAAAAAGAACAGCATACAATATTATTTTAGCTCTACAGTGACACTTGATCCACACACACGTATTTGAACATGAATAATAATCTTACAATGAAACTTACCCATCTCAAATCACAATCTATGAGTTGAATTCGGCGAGATTCACACCAGAGTCTAAGGTCTGGGAATACCTTGAAAAAATAAACATGGTCCATTCACTTTTACTTATTGCCATTTCACACCGTTCAATTATCTCTGTAAAGAGTGAAATACAATATTCCACTGTGTATAAAATGGGAAAAATATTTTACCTTCTTGACCAACACTTCCCTCTCTGCATGAAAATCTTTAAATGTTGAAGACACAAAGATTCTAACAGTTTTCCAGCCAGATCTTCGAATGACTAGATCCTTCGCTTTTATTCCAGAACCACTTTTCTCCACCGTTTGCAATGCATGTGCCCATATCTGCCAAATATATTTCATGAACAATTACGATATATTTGCAGCTACCAAATTTGCTGACAGCCGACAAACGAGTACTAAATAGTTCACATGATTTATTCAGCTATTCAATTATGAAAAATCGAAAGCATTAGTTTCAATTGATCCTCGTTACCGAATTTGAAGACATAATTTGAAATTGCGATCTTCTGACAATCTGATCTAGTGCTTCTCTTGATATTTTCACTTGCTTAATAAGTTGCTAAACCTCTCAAACGTCTCCTTATTTTCGTCATTGACCTCCTTTCGAAACTTCCTTTTGTGATTTTGAACAAGTTACTTCCTTGTGACACATTTTTCGTTCTATTTGCAGATTTTTTATTCGCCATACCTTATTTAGATCTATCAGCTGAAGATCGCCGCCTGCATTCCCACTTGATGCACCGCATCCCATTGTGATTTACGCTTCTAAAATTGTACAGTAATAGTCCACATCAAAATTTTACATATCCATAATTTTAATATAATTGCAAAAACATCCATGGATTAATCATGTAGTATCATAGGCCTGCTGAATAAATAAAAGTTTGCAAACAATATATTAAAATTGTACAGCATCACACACACGTCCATCTAATCCCAAAACGGATAAAAATTCTCAAATAAATCTAAAAGCGAATCACCATGCCTTACATTGTGAGGGTAACAGGCTACAAACATTGATGTCGTCATTGAATGAAATTACTACAATGGTGCATGACAGACCAAAAACTCGATAACATGGGATATTTACATGGAGATGCATCATTTCATCCGAAATAAGTCAATTTAATCAAAATAAAAAATGGAATAATTATCCGTCTATGTATGTACCTTTCCTGCTAAATTATCCCTTGACCTCTATCCAATATCGTGTCCAACAATTTGTTATGATAAAGGATCATAAAATGAATTTACTTACCCTTTGTATTTGCTGTGAAAAAAATGGACTGCAGAACGGCACCATTACCTTATTGATCCAAGATCGGACATGTCGCAAGGCATGGTATTTATGTCTCCAATGTAAACAACAATGGAGTGGCAGCACTTGCTTGACGATCATCGATTGCCACACGTTGTTTGGCGTGTTAGATCCCAAACATTTTACCCATCATAAACTAATTAAATCCCATTTCGCCCATACATGCCACAAAGTTAAAGACAATAGCAATATGTATGTAATAAAGCTTTAAAATATTTTATTTGAAATTCAAAAGAATTTTTCCAGTTTAATTTAAGTCCACTATTCACTTCTTTACCAACTTGAAGAAATAATTGTGGTTTTGAAAATGTAACCATGTTTCTACCATAATGCTTCTGACTATTCAGTTAAACGAAAAATACGATTAAAAATACGATTAAGTTGCGAAATAATCACTTTGAAACAGTATGTTTCAAGAACCCAAAAGATAAACGCCTTTAGAACATCAGGGTTTTATCATCACTTTGAAACAGTATGTTTCAAGAACCCAAAGGATAAACGCCTTTAGAAGATCAGGGTTTTATCATAGATGCCTCATTAAACGGGAAAATTTACCTTAGTTCAAACTTTATGGGTCCTTGAAACAACCTGTAAATTCAACTACACATAGTTGGTGTAAATGCAGTAAAAAACGTCTCGCAATTAATGAATGAATATACTTGTCACTGTCAAAGATCTTTTCACGAGCGTCGCACAAAGAAATACAGTAAACAAATTCCGCACACTTTCGTGTGCAAGAGATCTTCATTTAGAATTAATGCTGTACATGAGGACAAAATGTGTGTGATTAGATTTTGTTAATTATATTTGGCACTTTTCAACAATGTATCATGTATAAAGCTGTGTGTTGATATTTTGGCCGAACCATTCTTAATTTTTCTCGATTCAAAAGACACAGCTGAAGTACTTCATTCCGAAATAAATAGCCCAAATTTAAAAAAAAAAAAGAGAATAAATTTAGTTAATTTTCGTTTCGAATTTACGGTAAAAGTTGTATTCACGAATTCATAAATCTAACGTTCCAACCCATTATCTCCGTCATGAATAGTGTGATTTGGGACTACCAAACTAGCTTAATTTTAACATATCTACACGGACAAATTTCACCGCTCATCAGCAAATTCAACAATTTGAAAATAAAATTATAGTTTGTACCATCAATAGTTAAGTGTCATTTTCATACAGGTTGATCAGTGTTTGCGTAGCCTCTCTATCCTTTTTAATTTTTTCTAATTCTTCTTCTTGTTTTCTCAACCTGTCCTTCAACGTTTTAATTCTGTCTTCCTTTGCCCCACTCTTGCACTTCTTTGCATCAGGTTCATCGATTTCTTCAATGTCATGTTTTCTTTTGGCCGCTACATCTTCTTTTACAATCGTCAATGTATTTTTAAGCCTCTTAAATTTTTCATCATTAGTTTCTGTTTGAGGTTCACTTATTTCTTCAACGTCTCCTTTCTGTCCAATTGATTCTTTGTTTACTACAAATTTTAATTGAAAACGTGGACCAGGTTTAATAGAGGTACCGAGAAACGCCGACGATTCAGCCTGTCTGTGTGTCGATTCCTTTTGACCCGCTTCAGCAGTTTGTTCCGTCGGCTTTGGTCCCGGCGACACTTTTTTGAGTTTTATCTTAGTCCCTCGTTGTAAATTCAAAGGTTTTAAAAGCGAGAGCAATTTCGGCTCCTGATGCCTTGGCGATGAACTATCTTTGACCACAGGGAGTGTCGCACTAGTAGAGGTTCCCGAAGATGTACTAGACGAAACTGATACTGAAGTGCTTGGTGCAGCCACTGGTATTTTAGGTGCTAAAACACTGGAGCCAGACAGCAAGCTCGTTAATTTTGTGACTGAGGTGCTACACGTTGACGTCTTAATGTTTAGTTTTGGCACTGAACTATCATGGGAGGCTGAGGTAGCTTTTGGCTCTCCAACTGAACTACTCTGTGTTGCCAGTGGTGCTGATGTACTTAGTAGCGAACGAGAGTTAGAAACTCCGGTGGCATCTCCGAAGTTCACAAGCTTATTGTCGCCTGATACTCGGAATAAAAACACCGGTTTATCTTTAACTTGTAACATGACGTTCTGCGTTGGTTTTTTGAGTAGCAATACTGCTTTTGGTCCTTTCGTTTCTGTAGTATTAACAGTTGTGTTCTGAATTCGACGAACTTTTGAAACCTTCGATGCGGATTTACTGTCATCAGCTTTCTTCGCTGCTTTTAACATCTTAGCAAACCTGACACCATCTGGTAACTGAGAATAGGTATGCAGAATCGGAATGTGTCTGAATTGTTTCGGCAGTTTAATTTCGAAGGTTTCTTTAGATTCTGTAGATTCAGATGAAGACGAACGCCTTTTCTTCTTTTTCGGGGCTCTGGAACATTTTTGTGCGGCTATTGCATCCAAATTGGGTACAAGAACGTTGCCATCTTCAACCCAGTGGTGGTCATAGTTCAGATTGTCAGTTACATTTGAGTCTGTCATGGTATTGTACAGCAAAGATAATGATGGTAATTCAGCTGGCGTGCCCTCACCTTCTGTTTTTACGTTAATCTCACCAACAACATTGTCATTCATGTAATCAAAATTCTGGGTCGGGCTGGTGCTGGGTTGTAGGTGCGCATCTAAGTGTGGACTGTGCATGGTATCGCGCTCGGTGAGGACTTCACACTCGTCGTCACTGATTGGAGCGATCACAATTGGAGCTACTTCAGAAAAGTCTTTGGCAGAAGATGGTGCCAGGTCATAATCTGTAACTAATTCACATGTTTCCGAATCACTTAATTCTTCCGATTCGTACGTTGTAGCACTGTAGGCGTCATCATCATTTAAGTAGTCCTTATCATCTGTGACTGTGACGATATCCTGAAAGTCCTTATCCACTGCTGAAGTGTTATCATCTATGACGATATCCTCAAAGTCCTTTTCCACTCCTGAAGTGTTATCATCTGTGACTGAGACGCTATCCTGAAAATCCTTATCCACTGCTGAAGTGTTATCATCCATGACTGAGACGACATCCTGAATGTCACAACTTGATGTTTCCATGTTTGGAGATGCAACTCGAGATGTGTTTCTTTCAGCCGGGTCGACATCAAAAAAATCTAACAGAACCGCCCGGCAGATGTCAGCATCATCCGACATGTTGCCATCCGTTTCCTCACCACGTTCAACTTTTTCGTTATCATTGTTCTTTGGTAATTCAAAGCTGTTGTGTATTTCCTCTAAATGATCACTGACATATTCTTCATCTGTATCGTCGTGACACTCTGTTAACTCCGTTAGTACCAAATCATCGCTCTCCTCGTTATCCTTAAAATGATAGCAGTGATCAACAAACGGATTTACCGTAAGATTTACACAGCCGTTTTTCGTGTTATTGCTCATGCGTTTGTTGTTTTTATCCTGGGTACTATCATCATCGTCAGAACTGTAATGTTCGCCATCTGATAAATCCTCTTGCTGATTAAAACTATTCTCCGCATCGGTGAAAACAGAATTGCTTCCCTCAAGATCTCTACTGGGAACATTCCCATCCATTCCGATACACACCTCTTCACAGTCCAATTCACTATTGAACAAGAATTGGCCTTCATCGTCTGATTCCTCCTCTTCGGAGGAGCTGTCTGAGACATAGTCAAACCCACAATACAGCTGGGCTTGCAAGACTTTGTTTAGGTTGACTGTCTGGTTACCAGAAAAGGTTAACTTGTCGAGTTTAATGCTGCATTTTTGGCAGTTGTAACATTTCCGTACAATTCTTTCCTCCGCTAAGGTCCATGGGCGGTAGTCAAAGGTTGAATCATGGGGCCTTTGAAATACTGGTTGTTGCTTCGCATTCTTAACGAGGTCATTTCCATGATAAGTCTTCCCGTCTGCATTTCTGAACAATTTTTTAAAGTCCAATATGTCCTCTTCAATTAATGGTGTGCGTGAAAGCGCATCAACGATTTCATCCTCACTGGAACAGCTTGTAGTCTGTTCTTCAGTACTTGGGCCAAACATGGGAATGTTTCTATACTGAGCTGACTGAGGAAGCGGTCGGAGTGACATCTCATCGGTTGTTTGACTAGTTAGGTCTCCTTCAACGGGAGTTAGTATCATTCCGTTTGGACCATGCGTGATTCGGATCGGGACCAATTGTACTTGTCCTCCTTTGACGACCCTAAGAAAACCCTGAGTTGCTGGTTTCGGAGATACTTTTTGATAAGGAGCTTCTATCTTGGGTCTGAGTGACACACAGCTCTTAACTCGCGCACAGATTTCACCAGAGGTCTTGTTTTCTGTTGGTATTGTTATTATTTTTATTTGTCTTGGTGCCAATGCGGGGGTTCCATGAGGCTCTGGAATAATCAGTTTTAAAATGTAAATCGTGCATAATAAGCTACTTTACTTGCCTCTAATGCGGTTTTCAAGCAAAATGTGTCGTGGAAATGGTTTTTCACGAATTTAATTAGTGTGGTAGCAAAAAGTCAGCATGTTTAGACAAACTGATCTTCAAACCTAAGTGCTTTGTCAGACCCATACAATTGTTAACTTTTAGTTAGAAAGTATTAAAACTAACCATTCGTGCCAAACAGTTGATCTAAGGTTCAACACTGTGCCAATACATTAAATTCCACTTCAATCCTACATTTGATCTTAGATTGACCATTGTCTCAATACATCTAATCTACGGTTATGTTATGAGAAAAAGGACTAAGTTGGAGTATTTTATTGATATACATGTATAATGTTTACCTGTTTTATCCGACGCAGAAGTGGTGTTGTTCAATTTCGGCATTTGTGTTCTCCTTGGTCTTGACGCATTCCTGGTGCTCACTAGCTTTGGCTCCTGTATTGTGAATGACGTTTTAGCAAGTTTTGGCAATACTGCAGGTATTTTTGTTTTGTGTTCAGAAACTGCAGCAGATTCGACATCAGTGACCTCTGTTACAGTCTGAGCATTGTCTTTGTCGCGCAACACACTTGCTGGAATAAATTTTCCTGGGAACAACTGCTTACGTTTATTGACGTCTTGTTCTGTTGTTTTTAGTGAAGAAGCAACAAACTCGTTATCATAGCCTTGTTCAGGAAAAAGTTCAGGGTAGGCGCTGGAATCATCTGGACTACCTGTGTTTCCATCTGTCGGTTCTATCAATTCTGGTTCAAGAGTAACTTCTTCATTTGTGTCTTCATCCGTAATTTCCTCTGCTTCACCGATACATGTATCATCTGTCAACCCTTTATCCGTTTCAGTCTGAGCGTCTGTGTCTTTATCCAAATTGCTTTTTGGTTCAGATAACTTCTCTGGGAGGTCATGAATCTCATTTAAACTTGTGACATCTTTCGTTTTTTCAGATTCCAATTCTTCATCGCTCAACATATCATATGACTCGTCCTTTTCACCTGTATTTGCTTCTGTCAATTTAAAGACACCTTTAAGCGAATCCGAAGCATCATCGTCTGTGCTTTGTATAGCATGTTTCTTTTCAACCTCCCTGGCTTTTGTAGGCTGTGAAAGTGTTAGATCTACTTTCGGTGCATGTTTAACTGTGCACTTTTCAACCGAGCTATTATTTGTCTGTCTTGTCGTAGAATTTGGGTCTTCGATTTGATCTTCAGTTATCGACAATGTAATTTCTGTATCACAAGCTTTTATGGGCACTGATTGCTTTCTCCTACCAGCTCTTCGTTTTGATTCACTTTTATCACAGCTGGTTCCAAGTTCCAGATGGAAGCTCACGTATGGACTTTCTGATCTGTCATAGACGTTTTCACTTCCATGTTCAACTACGTGAATAACTTCTTCATCCTCTGCCTTGGCTTTTCCCAGAAATATTTTTGCCATCTGCTTGGCAGCCATCCGTGCCACATTTATCTGCACAAAGAGAAATATGAATTAAGTAAAGCTTCAATGTAGGATCTAAAATATTCTGACCGCAGATGGCGGAAACGGGAGCACAGCCTCTGTGGCCCCTCCCCTAGATCCACCAATGAACTTGTTCATATTTTACAAGTCAATTAATTCTCTCTTCGTTTGTTAAACCTAAAGATATTAAAGTTTAGGTTTAAAAACCCATGTATTTACCTGCATTTGGTCACCACTTCCGCTTGCAAGTTCAGCCTTCTCAAGACCATGTGCACTTTCCACCATTAACTGGCTGTCTAAACTGTCGTCGTCACTGATGTCAATAACTGTATTTTGGGTTTTCTTTTGGTCTTTATGATTTAATCCTGGTGCATCTTTGGACGTCTCATCATTCCAGAACTCCGAAGCCTGGGCAAGACTGAAAACCGAATCTATTTTCAGGTCCATTGTGTTGTCTTCATCTTTACTAGACTGGACTGATTGCGGTGTTGTGCACAGTGTGTCCGTTGATACTGCAGTAGAAAAATGTGTGTTTTCAGAAGTGGTTGCCACTGAATACATAAACGGCTGGGGTGTCAATAAGCTGTTGCCGAAAGTGCCGAGTTGGTTGGCAGGTCGAATTGTGATCCTCGTTGTGTGACCATTTGGGGCTCGGACATTGCTAAACGAGGGGTTCACAACTGGTACTGAATTACGCAGAGCTGGCATCTGTGAAATAGGTGCTGAAGTCGGGTACACAACATGTACAGGTTTGCTTTTCGGTCCGACGTTCTGTACATTGGCATTTGTGGCAGTTTTATTATTCCAATTTATCACAAAGGATCTCTTCTCTCCGGTGACAACCGTCTTTTCTGCATTGTCAAATACAACTTGAGATGTGCCTTTGGGTCTAGGAAAAGCTGAATATCGTGGAGTTGGAACAGTCATCTTAGTAACATTCAATATCTTCGAACCTCCTTTTCCCCGCACCAAAGGAACTTCCACATGGCTATTTGATGCTGTGTACCTGCTTTGAATAGTTTCAGGTGTGCTTGTCGATGTTCTTGGTACAAACTTGGTGTTAGGCATCGGTTGTGAACCCATCAATAAGGATTTTTCATATCCTTTAAGGCAGCTGGAATTTTCCGTTGAGAACTGGCCTGTGGGCGGCCTCACCATGAATAGAGTTTTCGGGGAAGAAGTAGTTGAAGAAAAAGTTGGTGAAGATGAAACCTGTGAAAACTGCGCGGGAATAACATGACCAATTTGTGTCTGTTGAGAACTGATTGTACTTGGTGTAACTACGAATAGTGGCCTAGATGGGTTGCTGTCCTTACTTTGAACTCCTACGTCAAATTGTCTGAGTAAAGATTTATTGTACTGGACAGTTGAATTACTGGTGGAACCGATTAGGCTTCTGCCCGATACAGCAATCGGTCTTTGTGTCACTGGTGCTGTCATTGTTATAGTAGTTAGCGTCACACCTTCGCTGTTTTTTACCGCAATATTTGTTACTTGGGGAGGAACTTTTGGTAATATGGGCATCAGTTTCCCAACGCTGCCATCATTTACTGGCTCTTGCTTCACCCGTGCTTGGTGTAGGGATGATCTGTTCTGCTTTTTTATTTCCTCTACGACAGTCTTGCTTGCAGGTAGCAATGTTACGGGTCCTGAAATCACCAGTAACGCAAGATATACAAACAGATACATAAAATGTGCTTAAAATGTTACAGATTTAAAGAATAGAGAGTATAGGGCCACTTGAGAGGGACTTCTGATTGGCTAAGGGCCCCGCCTTGGGCCCTTAGCCAAATCAGAAGTTCCTCCCAAGTGAGCCCTTTTAAAAAAGTTACTCCATATTATTTTG
>JBCAUI010513014.1:0-12412 GCA_038406195.1 Haplosyllis anthogorgicola | reverse complement strand
GTATATAAGGCAGATGGAGACAATGTCTAATTGAATTGATGTCTAATTATGTTGAAACAATTAATAGATAGCATAGACATAGATCAATCCTCGAGGCGTTAGTATAGCTATAAAATGAAGACTATTTCAGCCTCTGTCCCAGCCAACCTTGCCTTATTCTCTACATGGTAAATTAGCATTGGTGGATCCAGGATTTCCCGTACGGGGGGAGGGGGCGCCGGGCCCGTAGGGGGGGGGGGCGCCAACCCAATTTCCAGCTATTTTCGCCCAAAAATCGAGAAAAACTGCATGAAAAGAAGAAAATTTTGGCCATGGGGGGGGGGGGGAAACGCCTCCTGCCACCCCCTAGATCCACCAATGATTAGGTTAAGTCATTGCCATCTGTATCTAATTTTAGTTAAGACCCAGCTTATCTGCATCCTCTTGGTATAAAAAAAATTAGCCTCTACTAACAACAATGCTACACTGCCGGGGCTCAGGGAATCGAACCCAGCTCACCTGCACCCTCTTGGTATCATAGAATGAGTCAGGCTCGGCAAGACTTCTGATCATCTCTTCTGCTTCACACTCCTTCAGCACGTAAGCCTCTGTGTTCTTGTGGCTCCCTCGCAGTTCAGCCTGTGAATCTGTGAAAAGAATTAAATGCATAGTTTCATAATCCATTTTCATGGGGCCTTTGTTAAGTGATATTAATTTAGCACCCTGTCCCCATAAATATTTTTTACCGATGAATTTTGTCCAGTAGCTTACCATGGGAAGTCCAACATATTATCACATACTTCACTTGTGATAGCAAAAATGACGCATTTCCTAACATACAATTTGAATTGCAATGGGAACTCCTGATTCTACCACTGGTGTGACTCTGATATAGAAGCAACATTATGGTTACAAACGACCAATATCCCAAGAACTACTGACCCAGAGCCTTGTTTCTCTCGCTCACCATCTTCCTGTTGATTTCGTCCTTGACCTGAGAGATAGTGACGTCAGATTCTATGTCAGCCTTGACGTCCGTTGCCATGGTTCTCTTCTGTGTTCCCGCGTCACTGGAAATGTTGGCGTTCATCCACTGAAAGAGAAAGAACAACCTAATAACAGAATTTGGGATGAACTGATAGGCTGATTTTGTAATTGACACACTAATTATTTATTGAAATGCCCAAATCTCAGCTTCTGTAAGAATTTTGAAATAAAAAACAGTTTGGCTAGATCCTGAATACTTCCAAGTAGAGATTTACAGACAGACAGACAGACTGACTAACTGACTGACTGACTGACTAACTGACTGACTGACAGACTGATAGAACAGACAGACAGACAGACTCACTGGGTTGCCTGAGCACAGGTTGCACGCACAGCTGAGGATTTTGATGTAGTCAAAAGGTTCTTCGACCCACTTTCCGTCATATCGCACTGTGAGAGAGAAACAAACCTTACAGACTGCTGACTGTGCAGAGCACAACCACATACAACGTTTGAGGATTTCACATTTCACATCAATGTCACGTGTCACTCAGCCTTACCAGATCAAGGTGTGAAAATGGTACTGGCCCAAATAGGAAGACAGGATGACACGGCCCTACATGGGAATGTACATTGACATCTGATGTCATCACCAGGAGATGATGGCTCGCTTGACAGATAACTCACACCGAGTTTGGGTGAGTTCTCATGTGGTTTCCTGGTTGGTAAGTTACATCCAAACTGCATTTTGTGACCAATGTGATCGATACTTAAAAATTTAACAATTGTTTTACAGGGAATGCATGCATGTTTGCACAACAAAGAAACAACAAGTACAGTGAATAAACAACTTACAGCACAGAGCACATGTGGAGACATTAACGGCACTCTGTGGAGTACAGCAACGACAGTTTTCCGTCTCCTGGGCGAGCGCCAGAGAGTACCTCGAGAAACAGGTTCCTTCACATGAGGATTCTATCGGCATCTACAGAGAAATAGTGTGAACTCAGTAGGTATCTACTGAAAACCAGTATGATGTACATCTAAATAGTAGTGTATTACAGTGAGAGACACGAAAATATGGGTGAATAATAATGTGACTGTTGTGTTGTTAGACCCACTTGTCTTTAGTTTCTGTCACAAATCATGAAATTTCTAATTTTGATGTGCTATTATTCAAGAACTGATAAGAATTTCATGATTCGTTGTGGAGGTGCCGTGGCCGAATGGTTACCGCGTGGGACTTTGAATACACACGTCATGGGTTCGAGTCCCAGTGGTGCTGCTTAGCAACAAAATAATTTCCTTGAACAAGAAATTAACTCCACATTGCTCAGAGTGGTCTGCAACTCATTAAAAGGTGTGTACTATCATGCCTGTGTGATTTGTGCACATAAAAGAACACGTGTGGACCATCAGAACATGCCCAACCACCGTACTTCTACTTAGGTGACCAAAAAAAGGGAGGTGTGTGCAACAAGGCGAATGCAGAAATGATGTGTTTCCACAGGTTGACACACTGAAGCAGAAATGCTGATGTAGCTGCCATATGTCACCTGAATGCTCCCCAGTGAGCTGATCTTGGAGGAGGTGGCTCCTTCTCATGAAGGAATGACAACACTGAAAGGCCTTGCACAAGTGAATGTTGTAAAGCACTTCTGGTAGGATGAGAAATCTGTGGAGAGGCGCTATATAAATCTTACAACCATAACCATAATAAGATCCCTCGGTTCAGGGTGATCAAGTGGACTAGTCAGTGTGTCAAGCAATTTATTCAGGGCCCAAATAGTCTTGTGTGTCGTGATACAAAGATGTTTGTCTGGAATAAACTGTCTTGTTCTAAACGTACAGCGGAGTGTCTATTTCATTTGATATACTCCAAATCACTAGTGTTTCTTGGGAATACTTACCAGTGCCCAAGTGCCTGCTCATCAATGCTTGAAAAGTACATTAGAAGTGTGGCAAGCTGCCTGCTGATACCCATATACCACCCACGCTCCCGGTGAACAGAAAAGGATTTCAAAGTATGCACGCATGTACCCTAGCTTTGAAACCCTTACGCAGATCCATCTCAAGTCCAAAGACAAATAGCACCACTAGCTACACAAAATGGATCTTGGTGCACAAAAAATTAAAAAAGAAAATATACACTAAAACAAAAATATTACCAGTGCATAACATTGTTGATAGGCCCCTGGGTTGATCAGGTCTTTAGGATCGTGCAGTGCCGGTTCTAGAGTGACAGCTTTGCAGGCTTGGGCATCTGCGTAAACAACAGTAACGGTTAGATGATCAGCCTGAAATATCTGTCAGCAAGTGTTTAGATCATGAAGTTACTATTCAAAGTTTAGCTGCCCGAAAAATTGAATTCCACGCTGAGCCAGTTCAATTCAATTATTGCAGGCGATTAACTTCATAGGGTGTAATTGCTATTATTTTGGAACAATAGCGCATCAAAAGCACTGCATGACATCCTTTCGTTCTCTCCTTTGTTCTCTTCATTCAAAAATGATAAGAATTTCAGGAGATGTTGATTGTAATTTTATGATCATGGTGCATAGCTGGGTTACACTGACCTGGTGTTGGCGTCACTGTGATATTCGGCGCCGGTGAGTTGTCACAAATGAGTTGCGCTGTGCCGGTGACGGCGTTTGCCAGGTCCTGCGCCGAGAAGCTGCTGATGTAGAGGTTCTGTGAGGGATCCGATGCGATCACCTGCAAGTCCGCCTCATCCACGTTGCTACTCAATATAACAAATTGTGCGTGAAAGTGATGTAAGATCACTTGAAACCATTTTTCAAATCACGTTTCAAAGTTTCTCTGAATAGAGATAGAGGTTTCTGGATATAAACGTGGCAAAGCTATTGTACTGTTAGCAATGCACTTACCTTCCGATCACATATAAACAAGACAGAGGTTTCTGGATATTAACGTGACAAAGCTACTGCACTATTTACCTTCCGATCCCGACGACGATGATCTGCACGTTGTCCTGTCCGCCCAGGTTCCGCAGCGCTGCTGCCTCATCAACAATTGTCTACAAACACACAGGGGGGAGGTGAAATTGGTACCAGACCAATATCTATTTACACTCAGATCATGACATTCCTATCAAAAGTTAAGCACCCCACAATAACTGAATTTCATGCTGTGCTAATACTGAGCTAATGGCAGCGGGGCGCTTAACTTTTAATAGGCACTGGACACCTGTGACTGCAAGCAGTCTCCTCACACGGGTTTCCACATGTGCCTATGTCAACAAAACCCTCCCGATCTCAGCCGAACTCAGCCGAAGGTTGCCGAGTCAGTGACACACGCTTTATTCTCCTGTCGAATTATATGTAAAGATATTTCACGATCTGGTCATGAGGTTTTAGATAAGCAACCCTTTATACTGACTTGTCATGTCACAGGATGGCGGCCTTCAGTATTGTTGTTGTGTACATAAGTGGTAAAAAAGTTGGGCTACATCAAGGGCGGATCCAGGAATTCTTGTTGGAGGGGGCACCGCGGCGCCTTCAGGTGGTTGGAGGGGGCCTTTTAATATTTTCCTCAAAAACCCTACAAAAATGAAAGAATTTTGGGCCATTGGAGGGGGAAGGGAAGGGAGATTTACAATGGTTTCAACTGGTTTTGGAGCTGGCTTGCCAGCGGGGGTTCTCTAGTAAGTGATAAATTAATAAACAAATAAACCCACCTGATTATCATTGACATTGTCATCTCCATCTGACAGTAGAACCACAATGTCCCTGTACCCAGGTCGGTTCGTGCTGGGTCCTTGTGTAACTGATAATACATCGTCCCGGGCTCGAACCAGCCCCGCCACGATGTTCGTCCCTCTGCCCTTGTACGGCATCCCGTCAATCTGAGAGCAAATAAAACTCAATTGGAAATGAAATGTAGGTGAAATGGTGCTTCCCAAAATATTCCAGTATTTGCCTGGCTACAGGCCTAAAATTAAACTACAAGTCTTCTGTATCTCTGTTCTTGTGTATGGTTCTTACCATTTGGTCTAAGTTGGAGTGCCCCAGTTCAAAGTGGAGCGTGGATTGACTATCAAACGTCACCATGCCGATGTGATAACCATCACTAGATGGCGCCAAAATGTCCAGCACCTCCTTGATGTAGTTCTTGGTGTTATTAAAGTGAGCCTGTCCTATACTACCTGATTCATCTACTACAAACACCACATCACCTGCACAGCTATCTGTAAACAAGAAATGTCTTGTAGTAAGTAAATCTGCAAACAAATTCAATACTACGTGTACATCTGTTTATCTGTCTGTCTGTCTGCCTGCCTGCCTGATAGTAATTTCATAATCTGATGTCCTACTTAACTGGCTGTTCATGATCCATTGATGAGTAACCCGAGTAACACTTGGTTGCGTTTCTTTCCATTGGTTAGAATGACGTCATCTGGAATGTACTCACGTGTGCAAACGGCAAAAGTGACGCTGACGATATTTAAATCTCTCTCTCCCTGCCACGTCTCTACCAGCCCACACACTATATTAGTGCCTCCTGGGACTACGGTGCTACAAATATGGTGTTAAAACCGGGTTACATTACCATGTGCATGCCATCAGATCAATAACTGTCAAAAGTGTAACTTCATGCTGCGTTATTGAAATTCTACTGAAATAAAATTGATAAGAATTTAATGATCTGTGGCGGATCCCCGGCCAAATTTTCTTCATTTTCATGCGGATTTTGACGATTTTTACTCAAAAATGAGAGTGAAAATTGGGATGCTCCAAGGTTGGCGCCCCCTCCCCCGAGAAATCTTGGATCCGCCAGCGCACGCATCTCTGCACAGCCTTTGTTCCACAATGCCCACAAGTAATCCTTCAAATTAGCTTCTGAACTGAAACTTTCTGATTCGAAATCCTATCATGAAGCAAGGCAACTGTGGCGGATCGTTCACCTAGGAGAAACCTAATAGGGGAAGGAATAACAACAATGCAATCACGGTTCGGGTTTCCAACCAGGGAAAACCACCTGTTAGCCAGCGACCTCAAACAGAAAACAGTCGCGTTCACCTTTTTATACCCAATATGATTTGCGACAGTGAGTGCCTGATCGTGTGATGTCATAGAATAAACAATTTATTAAGCCGTTGCATTCTGGGAATGCACAGCTTGTAGTGTGCAACTAGGAATTGGCATAAGTGCTGAAAGTTTGCAAGGGTACTAGACACCCCCCTCAGAGTTGACCTTGGTGCACTTGCAACTTGTAACACGGGACGCCCCCCCCCATCTGAGTTGCCTCACTTTCAATGTGTTTTCTTTCTTCCTCTTCTGAAGTTTATGGGAGAAGGGAATATTTTGGATTTTTTTTGCTTCTGTTCTGCAAATTAAGGATCACTGTAAATATCAGCATAAATAAAATTGTAACTTGTACGAAATGCAATGGCTTTGCAACCTACTGGATTGTCTAGTTCTATGTTTATTTCCATACGGTTTTTGTCCAAGAGGAATCCTGGATCCGCCAGTAGAGAGTAAACAAACATCCCAAGGAATCTATTGATTTCACAAAATTCTACCAACCTGGTGTAGATGTAGGCTCTACAGGCGCCGTCCGTCGTGCACTGTCGCTCACACTCCGCCTGGTCTGTCACGGTGACGGCGCGGGTACGTGGGTTCAGGGGGAACTTCCCCGGGCGCACGCTGCACCTTGCCGGGGGTGTGGAGGGGGAGGGCACGGGGGCCTGTCCTACAAAACATCAGTAGACATCAGGGTGAGGGTGCGTCACACGTCCCAAACGACTGGACCAAGGCACTTCATATCTGGGTCAAGTTTGGGTATCGGGGTCACCGGGTCAAATTCAAAGTCTCAAAACTTTCATGATAAATAGATAGTGGTAAATATAGATTATTTTAAAGGCCAAGTTAAAATGCTTAACTTTAGATTCCATTATTTTCTAACTCGTCTAATTTGTCCCATTAGTGTATCACGCCTAGCGTTGATAAGATCTTTAGATTGTGCAGACACCTTTAGTTATTCTTTGGTCCACATGGTTTCTGTTTACATTAATTTGTTAACATTAGCCTGTCACTTATTGACTTATTGCAATTCACTTTCTCAATCTCAACAAAAGTTTATTGTGTTATGTGTCAAGTCTTACACTTCAACAATGAAGTGTTGGTGCATGTCAAGGAACTGCATTCATGTGTGACAGCATGTCAAGCAAATGTATTCATGGGTGAACAAATCTACTAATGTACTATTTAAGAGAAAAGCAGCGTGGTATGAACAACCAAGTATTGTGCTTAGAATGAATTATATCTCTTCCTGTGGGATGAAGATAGAAACTCTTACCTTGTACCTGCACCAAACTGATTCCAAAACAAGCAAAAATACACAGCTTCAAATACGAAGCCATTGCTTTTCTTGGTTTCCAAAAAACGCCAGCACAAAGTAGTATTATCTGCTACAATCTAGGTTTTTCTTATTAATTTAGTTTACTCAATCTACCTAATTTACCAAATTTTCCAGACGTATCAATTGACCTCCTCTATTGTCTTTTGTGTTTGAATTGCAATCAATTTAAATGTAAGTTTCTTGGTCATTTTGGCACAAAGACTGAATATAGTTTTGAGCAATATTCCATCACTGGACTGAAATTAGTATTAACCTGAATGACATTTGAACTAAAATTGTCTTGAGACAAAAATCAGTTAAAAATTAGACAGTTCATGTGTCTGGAAAATTAAGTAGATTTGGTAGAGATTGAAATAAGAAAAACCCTCAGTGAAAATCTGTTACACTTGTTAGAAACAATATGGCTGCTACAGCGGTCTCAGTGAGCTGGATGTGAACTGGTGTCTAACACTGACCTCCTCCCTTAGATGTGTCATTTTATATTTGAGCAGAAACTGCTACCACCGACATAAATGCTGTTTTCAGTTGTGTGAGTAGTTGCATGTGTATGTCTGTCTATTCCAGCTATACATGTCTCAGACGACTGGATCAAGACACTTCATATCTAGTCTGAGTATGGGTTTGAGTTTGGGTCAAGTTTGAGTATCATGGTCACTTGGTCAAATTCAAGCTCACAAGATGTGTATGGGTTAATGTTAAAACTAGACTAGGTATTGAAGTGTTTACATTTAGATTTCAACTGTGTTGTAAATATTCTTCTTGTACAGATCACGAAATAACTATTAAAACTTTGAGGCCCCGCAACAATCGAATTTTATGCTGAGCCCATTGTGTCGGCATGATATTCGATTGGCGCTAAACTTTTGATAGTAATTTCATTATCTGTACAGTGCAGGACATTTCTACAATATTTGAAGAGCTCAGAATGAGTACAATGCCTCTATTCTGGTCTACACGAGGTCATGTGCAAACCTTGATGTTTGTCCCAGTAACTCGGGCTAGATTTGATGTGAATTTCGTGCTATGGCAAGAACATCCTCAACTGCAGTACAATATAAATAATGCGTTAGGAATAGCATCATCCTTCCATAACAAATTGTGATGATATATTGGACTTGCCTACAGTAAGCTAATGGACGTTTTTTCTGCCGTGAGGGGCAGCACCTGACGGGCCATAAATCCAATGTATATTTTGTATTCTCAGCATATTGCGCTCATGATGAACATGGACAGTGAACCTCCAATTTACAGGCATTCTTGTTACATAACAAGTTGAATCGTGACTTCTTTGATTCACTGTCAATATTACATAATTGCTACTGAACCAGGAATTATAATAAGAAATAAAGAAGCGCCGATGACTACGTCTTTGTTCATCACGTACAGTTAAATATGTACATGTTAAATATATAATATAATCAAGACATTTTTATGAAACAATTTTAGCTTTGAAATATTTGATGTGACATTTTTTCAAGATATCAAATGATTAGAGTAAAATAACATGAAGGTCTCGGAATGTCGTGTTCATTTTCAGTAATTCTGGAATGTTTTGAGTTCAGAGGCTAATTTGGAAGCATCACACGTGAGCATCGTGAAACAAATGTTTTTTAATGAATAAGGAAGAACCATTTTCGGCAAAAAAGAATCAGGGTTGGTGCGTGTGACCTGAGCTCGTTACGGTGCAGGTTATACTGCAGGTTATACTGCAGGTTATACTGCAGGTTATACTGCAGGTTATACTGCAGGTTATACAGGTTATACTGCAGGTTATACTGCAGGTTATACTGCAGGTTATACTGCAGGTTATACTGCAGGTTATACTGGTTATAACATTTTATATCGACATTACATTTGGCCAATACAATTGTTGACATCACATTCAACGGGAAATCCTTGATCCCACGCAGGCCGGGATTCTCAAATCAAGAAATTTCTATAAATTTCGGAACGTACAGAACAAAGGAGAAAACAAAAGAGTTCCATGCCGTGCTCCTGATGCGCTATTGGTCCAAAACTGAATGAAATTTCATGAATAGAATTTCTCTTTTGTTTAACTGTTCAGAAATTAATACTTGCACAATAATATCTCAGAGTTAGATTACATTTTTTTAATGTTGGCATTTTAAAATACTTCAATTTCGTAGAGTTGATTTTACACTGTTTAAAATATGCCGCAGGAAAGTCCAATGAATGTGAATTCTCTTCCAGAAACACGCATACAAGATGAGGCATTCAGTTTCAGTTTCAATTCAAAGAAAATCTCCTATTTAAGTAAAGTTAATTAGACTTATAAAAAGTAATAAAGAATCCCGTGAGATTCCGCAGATCCTTTGATTATCTGATGTGAAGGCAAAAAGACCATTTGACATTTGAGAGGAGTCAAGTCATGATGAGATCAGGGGGCGTCTTACTGAGGGGGCGGCAGAGACATGCTGCAGACTAAGGAGTTGACAGAAAGCGAGTGCGTCTCTCATTATTGCTGAAGACGTTTTGTTTCATTCAATCTGCATGTTGTAAAAGGTCAAAGACTAAATTACATGCGTGACCTTTAATTTCTTTGCTTTTGCTTCCACGATTTTTATTAATTACTTATTAATTGAAAACGTTTGGAACAATAGAATTTACGATACGCAATTGACGAAAACCAAAATTATTAAAATCGCATTCTGTGATTTTCTGAATTTAAGAAACTTTCAACAGAAGCTCCTGGAATTCTTACCAAGTTTGAAACGTGTAGAATAAATGACAAACCAAATGAATTCCACGTCGTGCTTTTATGTGCTATTGTTCTAAAACTGATATATGAATTTCAGGAGCTCGCCCGAATGAAATCCCTGCCCTGGTAAAAAGGACCATACAACAGAAAAAAATAAGAGTAATCCGAAGTCCTATGAGACACCGCGCGTAGGTTTACTAATGAATTGCCGGTTATTCGCCTGTGATTTAATCACAGAATAATGATGTGAATCCGCGGCACTTGATTGTTTCTAAAGGTCAGACATATAAGTGCAGATATATAAACTAGGGCTGTGCCACTGGACTGGTCATCGGTCATCGGATCATCGGCTCCTTGGAATCGATCGAAAAAGTTAAGCTATTACACTTGACATACCGCCTACAATTGGCCCATTGACTCAAATATTTCCATGTTTGTGAAGGATAATATGAGGCTGAAATATGCAAAGTTACAGCATGATCCACCAGCAAGTTTGTGAGTAATTCAATACAGAAGATGACCACCAAGACCATTAAGATCAATGGAAAATGGCTCTTACTTGCCATAGAGGTGATGAAATTTTGTCAAACTTTGACACATAATAGATCTTAATATTTCAACATTTTTACAACACAATATAAGAATATAATTACCCAATAATCTTAAATTAATCATTTGTCTGATTATAAATGAACCCAACATTAGGATACATCCTTTAATTAGATTATTTTGACTAGTTCACAAAAAATCTGACTGATGTCAGACTAATTTGTTGTGCTGAGAACATAATAAGACAATAGATAGTGTACAACAATAAGTGTACAATTCAGTCAGGTCAGAGCATTCATCCATAACAGGGTGCTTTTGTATAAGTTAACAACATGAATAAATTTGGATCCTTATTGTTGTACACTATCTATTGTCTTATTTTGTGCTGTTGTCATGCACTGATTCTCAACACTGTGTTTGTGTTTTGGATGTGAGACATTAGTGCATTCAGGTGAAATAAATTTAATCAGTAGATGTCGCTGGCCCACAGGGAAAAAGTCTGCTTAAAAACTAGTATCATAATGAAGTCATCCCCATCAGACAACATGCCTTAAAAGTCATGGCTCTGTTTTTTCACCTTGTTTGCCTTATATGGGCAGGTAAGATCATAACTCTATGGCGGTGCACTTAGAAACAATAAAAGTAGTCAATGAGTGATGTCATATCATATTGCCACTTGTAGATGGCAACCTTAAAGCCTTTAAGGCTTATCAAAGGCGGTTTACAACTTAACTTTCCAGCCAGGAATCCAGCTGAAAACTCACCCAACACTAGTGTGAGTGATCCCCTAGTGAGACATCACCTCATGGTAATGCGATCAAGTGTAGCTGCAGACTTAGGGTTGGTACCAATTTTACACCTTGGTCTGGTGAGACTATGACTTACTGAGACATTGCAAATCCTGAAAGAGGAAACAAAGAAATTCCATGCTGTGCTTTTGATATGCTATTGTTGCAAAACTGATAGGAATTTATGACCAGCATCAGCAGCAGCGCTTCACGCTAACCAGTGTAAATTTGTACAAAAAGTGACGCAACTAGCCTTGTGCTATTTGCTATGTTTTAGTGTATTTATGTGCCGACACCTTTGAAATCTATCAATAATTTCAGTTAATACATAAAAACAGATATATCACATACAAATTGTGGATGGTAATTTGTTAATTCAACAACCACAAGTAACAATGCCGATGACAATCCATCGAATATCCGATGAATCGTCTGAGCCCTGATAAACGAAGTACTGCGCGTAGGATTATCTGACGGGGCGACGGTAATTAGGCGGATATATCTCCAGTAACAAAGATTAATGAGCCGATTAGTTTTTCTTTGAAAAAGTCAAAGTTCATAATTCCGACTATAAGCTCAGGTTCAGGTGCCTTTGAACAGTAAATTAATTTGAACAATAGAGGTTTTCCACAATTCATAGTGTGTCTAATTTGTCCAATTTGACTAATTTCAATAATATTACGGTGTACAAATGGAGTACAAATTAAGAAAATCTGTAATGAATGAGGGGATTTACAGCACACCTCTGTATCTATATTAATTACACACTCCTAACCCCTAAGCTTGGTAAATTTGGCCTGCCCCTGCAGATGATGAAATTACTATTAAAAGTTTAGCGCTCCGAAACAATTTGATTTCATGCTGAGCTCATTCAGTTCAATTGTCGCGGGGCGCTTTGATAGGAATTTCATGATCTGGGCCATTGGCGGATCTAGGGGGGGGCACCGCCGGCGCGCGCCCCCCCCAACAGCCCAAATTTTCTTCGTTTTCATGCACTTTTTGCTAAATT
>JBCAUI010513003.1:0-12412 GCA_038406195.1 Haplosyllis anthogorgicola | reverse complement strand
AATGACTAATGAAGACTGGGTACAAGAGCAAACAGCAGATCCCATCATAAATGAAATACGGCAACATCTGTTAGCTCATACCCTGCATAAGAGAAAGAATCAATGAGGGGACACAGATTCTTTAAAGAAACTCCTTAAACATAGACACCAGCTGGTTCTCAGAAACAATTTGGTGTATAGAAAAGTAAAAACTACCAAGGAAGGTAGTCCCACAATGCAATTTGTCTTACCCCCAAAATTTAGGGAGAGGGCACTTGAAGCATGCCATGATGAAATTGGACATTTGGGATTAGAAAGGAGTGTTGACCTATTGAGAGATCGATTCTTTTGGACTTCCATGAATGTTGACATGGAACGGAGAATCAAAACATGTGACCAGTGTGTGCGTTTTAAAGCAACACCTCACAAAACACCCCTGTGTCCTATAGAAGTAACTCATCCCCTCGAGTTGGTACATATGGACTACTTAAAGATAGAATCCAATCAGGCTGACAAAGATGTTCACATACTGATTGTCACTGATCATTTCACACGGTTTACACAAGCTTTTGTTACCCCCAATGAAACTGCCCCTGTGGTAGCAAAGACCTTGTGGGATCAGTACTTTATGAAGTTTGGGATCCCTGAGAAGATTATCAGTGATCAGGGAAGAAACTTTGAGAGTCACCTGATAGCTGAGCTCTGCAATTTAGCCAGGGTTCAAAAGCTTTGTACAAGCCCATACAGGCCTCAAACTAATGGGCAGTGGAAACGTTTCAACAGTACTTTAATATCCATGATTGGTACTCTCCCACCTGAGTCCAAGAAAAATTGGCAAGTTCAGATTGCCACACTAGTTCATGGATATAATTGTACCAAATCATCGGCCACTGGATACAAGCCATACACATTGATGTTTGGGTGAGAACCACTTCTACCTATTGATGTAGAGTTTGGGGTGCATACACCAGATGTAGCAGCTGTAACCACCCACAAATACATACAAAAACTTAGGAATCAAATGAAATGGGCATTTGAGAAAGCTGCAGAAGTTAGCCTCAAAGAAAGTGCTAGGCAGAAATGCTATTATGATAAAAAGGTAAAGTGTTCTCAACTAAAGCCTGGAGACTTGGTCCTGGTATGACAAAAAGCCTTTAAAGGTAAGCACAAAATACAGGACAAGTGGGAGAATGTTCCTTATTAAGTTGTGGAACAGGTTGATTCAAGCTTACCTGTGTTTTGCATAGAAAGCACAGGTGAAACAAATAAAACTAGGGTGTTGCATAGGAATATGTTGTTTCCTTTACTCACTCAAGAGCTAGATCAGGCACAATTGGTAGAGAATGATGTGTCTGAAGTTAACAGTTCAGATGAGGAGTCTGAAAGTCTGGATCCAGCTGAAAAGCCATACACAGGACCCATGACACATAGTAGAACCCAGGGTACTACTACACAAACTGTTAATGTAATCACTAGAGCAAACAATTTGATGGAGCAACATTTTGGGGTAATCACAGAGGTCCAGGAGTTTGATCCCAATTACCCAGATTTATTCACTCACATTGAGGCTTGATTCACATCCATCCAATGTTGGTTAATGAATTTGTAGAATTATTCATTTTCCAGGTATCCAAATGATTTGTGTCAAAAGCAGTCTTTCCGTTATCATAATGCATTGGACTGCAATTCCTTACATGACCTATTTTGGAGGGATGTGGGTACTAATGAAATTTTTATTATTTTTCGAAACTTCACTCCTGGCCATTGTTTGTGTAGCAATTGGTATAAAATGAGGTCATTTCAGAATTGGATAATGGATGGGACAAGTTCAAATCATTTAAGCATAACTGTAGACATGTACCTTTCCTCTTGAAAAAAAAATTTAATACTGATCAAATGCAGTATGCAAGTATAAACACATGTAGGTTGATCTAGAAGTTGACACATTTATGAGTTTAAATAATCTAATTGTATTTCATAGCATTAAGAAGTCGACTTCGTTGAACGATTGAAATGATCAGCAAACACATC
This sequence comes from Haplosyllis anthogorgicola, assembly GCA_038406195.1. Taxonomy (NCBI): domain Eukaryota; kingdom Metazoa; phylum Annelida; class Polychaeta; order Phyllodocida; family Syllidae; genus Haplosyllis; species Haplosyllis anthogorgicola. The sequence goes on along the minus strand of JBCAUI010513003.1, from coordinate 10,402 downwards.
GAGGTTCTTGGTTAATATACTTATTGAAGCTTAATTGAATGTTTTGATTGATAGTGATTAGTAATTATACTAAGAGAAGGGTCATCTGTCTTGAAAGGTCACCTCACAACCTGTTAAGACAGGAATAGTCCAAGAGGTCACCTTGCAACCTTTTGGAATCTCATAAACAATCCTAGGGTCACCTTGTTACCCGTGATCATTAAAACTGGCCTCTGAGGTCAATGCACAACCTATTAGTAACCAGTTCTGTAAACACCAGTCCCGTGGGGTCAACGAGCAACCCGTTACAATAATTAGTCTGAAAGGTCACCTCGCGACCTGTTGGAATTCAGTACAGCACATTTGCACCTGGGAGGGTCATTGTGACTGACCAAGTGTCTTACGCTAAGGAACTAATAGCTGTATATGTTGTATATGGAGACCTATGGGAAACGGGACAATTATTGGACTGAATTAAACACAGTGAATCATAGATAAATCATTTCTAACAGTTCAAGAGAAGTTCACAGTGCAGCAAGTCACTGCGGTGTGTTCATAGAGTCCTAGTAGCAAGCAACTCACTACAGCAAGTCACTGCACCCTTACTGGGGGGGCTGGATGTTGGTGATAGCTGAAGCAACAGCAGCCTTCTCCCCCTCTGGTATGGGTTGACCCTGTAGTGGCAAGGTGGGATGCTTTTGAGAGACATACCCTTTGAAGGTCTGGTAACTTGGTGATCCATAATTACAGTATAGGCATGCCAGGGTTATGTTCAGGTGGTCACGCCTCACATGGGTTATGGCAGAGTCATGGTTACCGGTTGCGTTTCCACATATCTGACAGTAGTACTCTTTTTTATCTCTGTCCCGCAGCTCATAAATGGGCAACTGAGCAGGGCTGAGACCTGCCAAGCTGGGTGTCTTACCAGGCTGAATGTAATGCCATTTGGGAGGTCCCTGGGTGGCCTGCTGGGTGCTAGAGGTGGCAGCAGAGGTGGAAGCATCCACGCAGGCCTTCTTTATGGGGGCGGGAGTCTCACATGGCTGAGTGTCATCATCGGAGTGTTCCCCCATGCCCCTTCCACCATATCAAAGAAGTACTTCGCATTGCATCCTAAACAAAAATATAGGTATGTTACGATGATTAATATTGCAACTGTGCATGGACGAACACAGTTATAATTCATGTACTGATTAGAGAACTAAATCAGGAAATATCGTACCCACTAAAGCCATCTCTGTTCACCCCCAGGCCTCTGCCGCCACCTTGTGAGCCATTGCTTTCATGTCATGTGCGATTCTGAACATACGACATGCCTGGAATGACAGAATAGAGAATATGAAACATAGACCTTACAGCGGGTCGCTCTGGTGGGTGTGGTAAAAAAAGCAAAGAATGACATGCTGCAGCAAGTCGCCATGAGTAACTGCTACTTACTCCAGCCATAACCTGCTGGGCCTCCTGTTCGGTTAAAATATTCTCTAGTCTGAATTCCTTTTCCGCCCCTTGGCAGATTTCCTTTAGATGCTTGATGACGTTTGAATGGGCCTCTTTGCCTAGTTCCAACTGGTCTTCTTTCAAGGTATGTGTTAAAAAGGGCTCCAGTGTATCTTGATTCTCTGCAAGAGAAGTGGGAAATATAGCCACTTCGTTTTGACCATGGCAGGTCGGTGCGAGATCATTTTACGATTCTGTATGAAACATTTAAAACTCACACTCAAATTGTCACTCGGCCTCTTTCTTGATCTGCTCTAGTTCATGATCCATAGACTGCAGGCCTCGTTCTACTGCTTTGAGGTGTTCCTCGTGCTCAGCTTTCACCTACAAAACAGATAGTTCGTTGTTACTATAAATAGACTTGAAGCTGAGTGATAGGCAGAGGTCAAGGTCATTGAATGATTGACAGGTCCATTCCTGGAACATCCTGCAACAATGTTGCAGACTCATGGGATGGCAACAATGTAAATTGATGAGAGTAGTATATAGGGGACAGGGTAGCTGGCACCTAACAGGTGAATAGTAATGCTGACCTCATGAAGAGTACTATTTTGGATATAAGGGAAGGACTAATCATCCAGGATGGAACCTATTCCACTTGTGAGGATGAAATTGATGTACAGTACAATTGAATGTACCTAGGCCTCAGAATAGAGGAAGGATATAGTGTGGTGACTTTGGATAAACAATTGCAAGATCATATTCGATATAAAACAATGCTGGGTCAGCAGATAATTGCCTGGCTATGACTGAGGAATCAGTAGAGGTTGTATTGCTACTGCTGTAAAAGGTGAAACTTCCAACTGGCCCCTTTCAAGGCCCTTTCTGCAGTTCTGGATTACATCCCAGGATTAGGTAAGTTATATCTTTATCGTGATTTCTTGAATACAGCACCGGTAATGCAAAAGGGATGGAAGCATCGCTTGGATAATTAGTTCTGATTATGGTTAAGGGTGTTCCAAGAATGGATGAAGATTTTAAGATGGACCTGAAGCTTGCCTTGCTTTATCATTTTCTTATGGTAGACAAATTCGAAAACTGGTTGTATCAACACCTGTAGTGAAACACAATGTTAGGATTGTTTATCAAGAAGGAGGTGGTTCCTCAAGGAAGCCCTTTAATGGGCTTATTTCTTGCTACCACTGTGGTAGTTTGCATTTTGTAGTAATGCTGGGGGAGTTGGTGACTGCTTTGATGAAATATGACTGGCGCTTGTCCAATATTCTTCAAATATAAAAGACAAATAAGACAGCACCCTGAACTAGCAAACATCCCAGGACCTAGTCCTGTAAGATACTTGATATAAAAGGTTCAAATAATGATCGGAGCACTTGCTGGAATGTACTTGATAGTGGATAAATGTTTGAATAGGCAGCAGCAACAAAGATACGTATTTATATTCGTACAATGGTGCAATCTTCATTGCATGAAACTGCCGACAGATGCTTCACTGAGTCAAATCATACAATGGACTAATCACGAGCAATATAAGCAAGTCTTAAGGGGTCTTAGCAGCATTTGGATACAAAACATAAGTAGTAGTTTTATATAATATTAGAAGGATCACAGTGAGTCACTGTGAAGGGTAAATTTCAGGCTCATAGAAGGTACAGGCTGTGGTGAGTTGCTGCAAACTGAAAATAGATTTGGCAGGAAAACGGACCCTGCATATTAACGAACCTGTGGGTAGACTTCAGAGAGCTGGTGAGCATTACAAGAAAAGGTGCCATTTTGTGTTTCTCGAGATAAATCATTGAAATTGGCCTCTCCCATGGAGGATACTGTAAGTAATGATTCCAAAACAGAGTTATAAAGATGTCTAGATCTACAAGAAGTCAGAAACACCAAATAAATTCATTACTCACCTGAGTAACAGACAAATAATCCTCTGGAAGTAGCAAATCTTTAAGTGCTCCTTCCACCACTTCTTGAGGGGTAATCTCCCATCCTAGGCACTGTTCTGCATGGCTCAGTATCCTGACACACTCATTCACTGAATAAGTGATGGAGGTAAAACCCTATAAAGAAAAGTGTGAGCACATGGTTATGGGTGATAATAGGAGAATTTCAGTATAAAATGATTATTTAGTTAAAATTTGAGGTATACTCACCATATCCCAGAGCTGCTGATGATAGGAGTCTTCTCCTAACTCAAGTAAATAATCAAAGCAACCCTTAGTAGACATTTTTCAGTGAAAACTCTGATGAAACAGTTGTTAGGCAAAGAAAAAAAAATCATGGAAAAAAAACCCCAGGGAACCAGTATTGCCCCAGATTTAAGAAGGTTGGATATTGGTTAGTGATGGAAAATGGGACTGTCCATATGTGACCAAAGAGTTCAATAATCGACGTACATTCTCTTGTAGCCTTATGGCCCATACTTAACAGAGGTTTACTAATAGAGGTTTAAGTCTTGTGGAATGGGATAATAACCTTACTATCATTAAACAATTGGTGGAGGAACTTATAGATAAAGCAATAGAGATAAGTCTAGCTAAGAATAGTGTGCCTGTAACAGTAGAAGCAGATGTGCATGTGGAGAGTAATACGGCAGCCGCTGCAGTGACCCCCATAAGCGAAGCTGAAAACCAACTTGCTGCAGCACCTGCTGCTGTTGAAATTGAACCTAATGCCATAATTGATGACTCTAATAATACTGACGCACTGATCTTGCCATTACAAACTATTAACCTAAACAATTTAAGTGGGTTGCATGGAGAGAACAACAAAGAGAATGAATATAATGAAATTGCATGTGCTAATACTAATACATCTGCATGTGATGCTAATCCATTGAATCAGTTAAGTGAAATGGAGTGGCAGGTACAGAATATTCTAAGAGAAGCTCAGTTGAATGTACAAGCAATAAGTAATGAACAAAGCACTGAGATTTCAAGTATAACAGTAGCTAGTACTGCCAAACCAAAGCAAGTCGTGGGCAGCAAACCGTTCTCCTACTATGAAACCTATTACGCTAAAACAAATAAGGATAAAGCCCAAAGTTTGGGGTGAGGTAAAGGAAAGGGTAGTAAGGGTATCCAACTCTCTTGCAATGGAAATAGCAGTAGTAGCAGTATGCCACAATGAGTGCAAACAGTGCAAAAGGATAAGAAAACAGGACATTTCCCTGATGAGATAGAAAGGGAAAAGGAGTGCCAGCATCAGCTAGAGACAGTGGCACCCAAGAAAAAGGGGCTCCCAAAGCATGGGGTGAAAAGAACCACTGGGGGAGATGATGACTGAGATGGTAGCTCAGATGGCAGCATGCTGGCATTCTCGACAGATGAAGACAATGGAAATCCACCTCCTCCCAAGTGGGGGTGAGGCAGTGGCCAGAGCTACAGCAACGGCAGTGGAAAGAAAGCTGCTGCTTCATCCATCAAAGTGCAGCAGGCCGCAAGAAGAAATCAAACAGGAGGCATTAAAAAGCCCCATCATTATCGTCCTGGAACAGTGGTGCTCTGGGAGATAAGAAGATACCAGAAGACTACTGAACTGTTGATCTGGAAGTTGCCATTTCAGAGATTAGTGAGGGAAGTTGCACAAGATTTCCAGACAGACCTTCGCTGGCGGGCAGATGCCATTATGGCATTACAGGAAGCCAGTGAGGCTACCTTAGTAGGATTGATGGAGGATATGGGCCTTTGTGTGATACATGCAAAGTGTGTAATGATAATGCCAAAAGATATTCAATTGGCCTGGCGTATCCGTGGAGAGCATGCTTAAACATGTACATTAATTATGTAAAGTCAGAATTTTAAGTTACATACAGCAGATGCTGCAACGTGTAGTATAATTTTATAATTTTATAATTTTAACTACTGAAGAATTTCAATATACAGATATCGCAATCGTTGGTTGCTTAATATGTCTGAGAAGATGGTGTTTAAAATCCAGGGCTGAGTGTGAAGAGAGAGGGGGTAGAATTCTGGAATGTCAAGAAGTATTGCTATATAACATGTTAAATAATCAATAACTAAATCGGAAAGAAAAGATTGCCATTGTAAAATATAGTTAAATTGCTATTTGTAGAATATGGATAAGAAGCAACCAATCAAGAAAAAAGTTGAGGAAGAAGTTGATAGACAATGTAAAACATTGAGGGTTATAGTGATATTACTGGTATTACTGGACCTATGAACAATTACAAACAAGCCAGTTGAAAGTGCAGAGAAATGGGAACTGTTCTTCAAAGAAATAATGTATAAATTTGATTGACGTTTGTTTTTAAATGTTTGTTGTTGTCAATGTATCTATTTTGGTTCTAAAAAAAGGGAATTATTGTTTAGTATACGTCATTAGAAGACATCCACTTAGCTCAACATGTTAGACACGTCCAGTAAATATATGAACAAGTTAAGACTTTTCTGTTGTGTGCAGTGGGCACTGCAGCATGTGTTGTAATCAGTTTAGTTGTATAGGTTGCTGCAGCAAGTCGCCAAGCATACTATCGAACTATATTCATGGATAATTGTTTCAAAGTCAATGTAAAGGCTTAAAATAGTATTGTGTTATTGGATATGTCTGAGATGATGGTGTTTGAAATCCAGGGCTGAGTGCAGTATGAGAGGGGTAGAAATTCTGGATTGGCAAGATTATTACTGTATAATATGTTAAATGTATATATGTTAGTTTATATGATCAAAGAAAAGTTTTGTTGGATATATTAGATCGTTTGAGATGCGGTATTTGAAATCCGGGGTTGAGTACGGTGTTAAAAGGTGAAGTTTTTATTGAAGTTTTATGTCTGAGATGTGTGAAGGCTGAGTGCACAGAGGAAGGAAGTTTGAACAGTTGTAACATTTATTTTTCAGGGAAACCTATGTGACTGGGGTTGTCAGTTAAAAAGGAGATAGTGTACCATACTGTTGTAACAGTCGGCATTAAAAAGAAGGTGGTTAACCTGAAGCTGTCATAAAATTAAGGAATTGTTTGTTGTTTATTTTGTGACTTGCGATAAGGCAAAGGGTACGGAAGTAGTTATGAGGACATAACTTGGTTTAGGAGGGGAGAATGTAATGCGTTGTAGTAAATATGATGCGAGAATAACTAGATTACACCCGATTTCACGGAATATGGCGGGAAACTCCATCAAAACTACAGGAAAATGCATAATAAACCGGAAATGATGTCATTTGTGATGTCACTATTTGACGACGTCATAGGTCACATGATGCACATAAACAAACAATTGGGAAATAGTATAAAACAGCGGGTCACGCAAGTGTTCCATAAGAGGATCAAATGGTAGTGCTTCAGGAAGCATTGTCAATTGGTAATCTGAGGTCTTGGTCAACTTCACAGGTAATTTCCATTTAGAATCTTATATAAAGCAACATAATAGTGAATGTTTATAGTAATAACCTCTATTTCTTGATAAAGATGTACCTAAGTAATGGGAATCTATTATAAAAAACTGGGATTAAGAGATCTTAAGGTGCTCTACTGAGATAACTGACTTAAAATGTTCTTTTGATAAACAGTTGTTTGAATATTAATTACAGGGTTTTTAGTGAGAGTTGAGAGATTGCTGTTGTGCACAGTGTTGAAGACAAGCAATAAAATGTTCATCACAAGCATTTATTTCGTCTGTTGTTCTATTGCATTAAAATACCAATCACACGCCTCAAGGGCAAGGCAAAGAATATAAACCACGTGACACGAATATGATGAAAAAAATATCACAGTTATATTCTTTAAATAAAAAGGTTAAAATGACTCTAATTTTTTGGAGCTTCCATACCAAGTACGTTTGTTTCCCACGGCTATGAGAAATTACAGTTTACATACATGTAAACAAAAGGTTAAAAGTAAAAAAAAAAAAATTCTGTTGAAAGGAAAATTAAACAGTACGCATAATATGGGATCTAACCCGGGTCAAAGGTTATTTGGAAAATTTACATTCACAGGGCGTGACACAGCAATGACTTTACTTTGGTGGTAACGAACAGTCTTTGGCCATTCAACAGTTTATTTCGAACCCTTGTTTCTGTACTGTATGGAGTGGAAGTCCCACTAATACCCTCAGATGTAATCAATGGAGCACCACCACAAAAACGCTTTTGTATATATATTGAGTAAGAAAGGCTTCCCACAAAAACTCCACCTCACTCTAATGTTTATGTTGCGGACAGTAATTTGCAAACAATGTGTCGACGTCATTTTTCGAAATTTTCGTGGATTTTTTCTGGTTTTATTTTGCCACTGGCTGCAGTGGTGTGAATTCTTGCCTGATTTGCATGTTTTACGTCAATCGAATGGTAATTTGTTTATCCATAAGTGTACAAATATAATAATTCATGCTTCGGTGTTATGTAATGAAAAACCACGCACATGTCCATATTTAGCACTTCCCGGCATATTTATTGCACTGTACGTTTTATACATGTAGAGGGCTCTGGAACTGTACTATTGGCTGTACTTGTCTTTGAAGCTGTTGTACCCCAGTATATAAACAGAAGCCAAAGCTGCTTGCCTGCTCTTAGGCTCTGGTTAGAAGAATCACTGGCCCCCCTAGACAAGTACAAGCCATACAGCTCCAGCTTACACTGTTATCTTAGTTACAATAAAGACACTGTTTAAAACTATCTGGACTGTGTTAAGTGTTGCTTTGTATTGGAACCACAGGAGTAAAGCCAAACATAACACTTTGTACAGAATGCTGCGTGACAAAGTAATTCAAGAATGTTTTTGTGAAATAATTTCAAGTGCAAGAATAAATCTTGTTTGTTTGTTTATAGGAAATCCGAACAAACCAATCATCTACCACGTGGATCGCACCTTAGATGGGCGAAGTTTCAGCAACAGATTTGTCAAAGCAGTCCAGAATGGTGAGGCTATTTTATCACTACAGGTAAGCAATTTCAGTTGTACTATTTGGAATTAATTTTTTCCCTTGTAACTGTACTTCGAAGTACGTTTTTCTTAATCGACTTTGTGACAGAAAATAAAACAAAAGTGATACATAAAGTTCCATTTTTTCATTTCCTTGCTTATTGTAGGTTTCCTATCACAAACACGAGCCATCAGAGATCGAGTATCAGTGCAAAATGCCAGTTGTTCCTCCTCCAGAAGAAGTACATAGCTTAGAGGAAAAATTCAAAGAATACCTGAGGTTAGAACAAAGAAATTTTAATTATTTTAGTATTAAATATTGCGTCATCTTTGAGTAAATTCGACTTATTTTAATCTGGTGTAAAAATACTTCTATTTTCTATCGTAGTTATGACACTTTAACTGAAAGACAAAGACAGTACATAGAAAAGAGATTAGCTGAAGAAGTACCGATTGACCTTCGACCTCTCGACCCTGATGGACACTTCCGAATAGCAGGTGAAGAGCGAGAGCCAAGGCAGATGTACTGGATAAAAGCAAGGGGTCACATAGGTTTGTAAGTTTTACGTGGTAATTTGTAATAGATGCATTTGCGAGAAATTGACCCAAGTGCTATGATGTCTGTGAAACCTTACAGGTTAACGTTAAAGTTTATATCTGATTTCCTTCAGGCAATGATATGGAACTTCATCGATGTGTAGCGGCCTACATGTCCGACTTGACTATGATATCAACTGCTCTGTCGGGATTCCAGGGATTTCGCACAACAATGGCTGCTTCACTAGATCACGCTATGTGGTTTCATGCACCATTCCATGCTGACGAGTTCATGCTTTACGAGTGCAGGAGTACAAGAACAAGTAAGTGTTGTTCAAAATTTTTTGAAGTATGTCGAAAAGTGTATTTATTTTTTTTTTCTGTAAATTACGAAAATAACTATGTATTGTGTGTTTCAGCCGGTTCAAGGTGTTTCACACATGGTCGTGTTTGGAAACAAGATGGCACATTGGCTATATCGGTCAGTCAAGAAGGAGTCATCCGAGGAACCTTGCGGCCAACCTGGAAGCCAACTAAAAGTATTCATAATCCGGAGGAATCTACACCAAACACTGACACGAGTCCAAAAAGTAAACTCTAACATTGTGCAAAGTTGTAATATATGTAATTACAGTTGACTGTTGGAGTGGTGTACATTGTAGTACAAATGCATGTAATTTTGTGTATGGCAGCTTCATCAATTTTATTGTCAAAAGCAAAGAAAGAACAGTTCTCTCTGTGGACGGCAGTTATGTGGTTATTATTTATTTCAGGGTAAAGTTAGTTAAATCGATGATCTATCATACATATGTATGTACTGTGATATTCAATAGATATAGTTTAAAATCCAACTTAAATGTGTTTTGTGACCAAAAGACATGTTCAGTGTCAGATGAAAAGGCCTTACTGAATAAAACTGGTTCAAGATTTAGATTATACAGGGAATAGAATCAATCCGCTGTCAAGACCCCGTACCCGGAAGTGTACACCGTTTGGGATTTCTTAACTGTGTACAATCAGTACTCTTAAACTATGTGTAACACATGAAACAAATATACAGTTAGCACAGTCGTCACTAATAAAAACTCCCAAAAAGATGTTTCAAAACTTAAATACATTTTTTACATTCTCAGAAATTTATTTTTGATATTCCCTGAAATTTCTTCATGTTATTGCTCCTCATTTTTTCTCAAAGTTGTCAATATGTTTCATCAAGTTAAATCTGCAAACTGAACATGATAACATTCCCTAATGGATAAAGGTTGACAGATTTTTCAATTCCTTAGTTTATTGGGTAACCTGCAAATAGGTACCTGTACACCGTTCATGATGTTGCAAATCTGAAATTTTTTTTCCAAAGTTACGTGAAAGTTTTAATTTTAACCAAATGCGGAATGTTATCATGTTTACTCACAGAAAAGAATTAGAGCCCCCCCCCCACCCCCCAGGTGTGTAGACACCTTACAAGGGAAACGCTTTATACCCTACACTATTCATCATAGGTTTGATTTAAACATACATACCTAAGCCCCAGCAACCTGTGCAAATAGTCCAA
>JBCAUI010512992.1:0-12417 GCA_038406195.1 Haplosyllis anthogorgicola | reverse complement strand
ACACACACACACACACACACACACACACACACACACACACACACACACACACTACTCATTATTGGTGTTGAAACATACTAGACAAGGCTCAATTTCACTTCGTGGAGGAGCATTTATTACCCATCAGAATGCATTGGTAAGTGACCGCATCTTTTTACCCCGACATTACTGCACATGACGACACTCATTCCCACTGTCCACGGGGGACGGAAATCTGGATGAACCAAGGTAAAGAACCATGCAATGACTTCTTATTCACGTTCTACGCTGTACTGACTCAACTTAGTACTTCTTTCTGCTAATATCTGCTTTAGAATTTATAGGACCCCCTATAAAGTCCCAGACAAACACTATTTTAATTCAGAGGAATGCAAGTAAACAAATACAAGTATTAGCTTCGCCATTTAATCGTCAAGTAATTCTTCCTTCTGCGTGATGTGTAGACACAGCATGTCAGGCACATAGCCTTAAATCAATTTGCACAAAGATATCTGAAGCAGATTTGATTTATTGAGAAGTGGGAATTGCAAAGATGTAACATGGCCGTATTAATTAATTAACCAAATGTTACCTGATTATTTAATTTCAGAACCGTAATCCGTAACTATACCGGGGAAGTTTGTTGTTCACAAATATAACAGTTTTAATTGCACGAATGGAAAAGATCGTCGCAAACGCGCTTTATAATCAGGATATGCAACAAGCCAACTATTACGGAGATAAAATGTCTAGGTTAATTCAGTAAGTTAAGGTGTAAGTGGTTTATTTGTCATTTGTCAAGAGATATATGTGAGCAATCTGTAGAATATTACCTTAATACATAATTTACTACTTTAAATTCAAATAGTATTCAGCATGTCCGTTTCTAATAGAAGACTGTAGTTGTACTGGAAAAATCCTTTATGTGGTAAGTTAATTTTTTATTCTCTTTTTTATTATACATATTACATTGTATTATTTACTATTATTAATATTTATGATGTTTTTATGATTGCACATGAACAGTATACGCGTATTTTTAATGATTTCAATTCGTTGTATTAAGAGTTTTTGAAATAATTCAGATGTTTTCTTCTACGTTTTAGAATACATTTTCCAGAAATTTCAGAATAACTTCTTTTTATTTTCTCAATTATTTAGATATGTGGAAACAGTTGATGGTGACTGGTGTTTCTACCGAGAACAAATATAAGGGATTAAAGTAATTTTTTTGGTTACATATCCTAAGTTTATTTTTCATGTAAAACAGTTGATGGTTACTGGTTGGACTGGGCGGAATGGTCCGCTTGTACCGTAACATGTGGAGGCGGAATGCAAGAGCGGCAAAGAATCTGTAACGAACCACTGCAAGGAGGAAAAGATTGCGTTGGAGACAAACGGGAAACACGGGCATGCGTAGAAAGAAACTGTCCAGGTATGTTCAACATGAGCCGACGGCAGCCGAATTCGGCTGTGCAATTTAATTACAGCATGATGTCAGTGGCATATATCATTATATCACCCTAATTCTCGGTCAAAGTTCTCAAGAAAATGAAGACATTGGTTGCAAAATAGGATGGGTTGGGTGGATCTGCATTTGAGCTCTTCTCTTTACAAAGATGTCCTTTTGCCAAATCATCTTTAAACCATTCTTTTGTTTCCGGTATTTTCTGTGAATTCTTTCATAGCACATGTGACTCATATGACTATCAACTGAAGGATAATCTTTCATAAAGCTTGTCATGGTCTGTACCCTACTGTGCACAGTGTATGGTTTCTAGTGTTTTGTGTATTGTATTGCGACAACTGGTTGTTGTGTATCTTACTATGGCAAATGCCCGTTCATCATTATAATTATTATCGCGCGCGTATTGCATTTACAATAAACTGTTGTAATAAACCCTATGCATCGAAGTAAACGGAACGTGGACTGAGTGGAGTGAGTGGAACCTTTGTAACGTGACCTGTGGAGGAGGAACAAGCAGCAGAACCAGGTCGTGTGAGGGTCAGGCTCATGGCGGACTCCCTTGTGACGGAGATGCCACAGAAATTTCACCCTGTTTCACTTATTCGTGCCCTGGTGAGTGAATTACTTATCTATTATTCATGGCAACGTAGATATCGTCATGAAGTTCATAAAAGTTTGAACTGTTTTAAGCCTGTGCCCAAGACAGGGCTGATAAGGGCAAGATAAACAAGCTGATGCGGGGACAGAAACTATCAACTTGACATTTAAGACCAGAAAAGACTTCCTTACTAAGAATATTCCTAAGTTTAACCAAACGGACCGCGCAAGAAAAATTGCGCACAGGAACACACACTTGCACCAAAATTGATTCACTTTTTAACAATGACATGTCGTCATGAAGGCACTTAAGCAAACGTTGAGCAAGCGTTTTCTTCTTTAAGGAATTTTTGGGTAATAAAAATCAAGTCAAAATGGAATCATGTTGTGTTGTTACCACCGTTATCAAAAGAGATGCTGACATTTTATATTTAACAAACTTCATCTTTTAATTTTCGAAGTTGACGGTGTTTGGTCGGAGTGGTCAGTGTGGGGACCATGTAGCGTGACCTGTGCCGGAGGTTCACAGTGGAGGAACCGGACCTGTGAGGGACAGATGTACGGTGGGGACGATTGTGAAGGCGCCAAGAGCGAATCTCGTGCGTGTTCCACTGAACCATGTCCAGGTACACGACAGACGATACAACACATGAAGCATCTAATTTTACATCTAGTCTGCTTGTTTCGTGTTTTGTTTCGTGTTTTATTAATATCTGTACTATGTCCTGGGGTACAGTCCATACGTTGTGTTACCGCCTCATTTTATGGGCCAGTTGACATTTTTGTCGTGTTTCTTAATGTTAGAAATTACATTCATTTCTATCTACTATGTAAATCTACAATCAATTAATCCGCTCTAGTGTCACAGTCATCCTCATAAGCTGAATAATTACTGCAGTTTTTTATTGGTTCGATTTTTAATTGAGTTCAAGATTTCTTGAATAGAACTCCATCTGTAGGTGCACGCTACAGCTGCACTTGCTCCATAAAATGGCTCCAGGTACCAAACAAGCGTTCTAATAATATCAGTTACTAAGAAGCACAAGCTGACCTTATTGCAATATAAAACGACTGCTTTTAATTCATTTTTGGGAAAATATTTATCACTCACTTGGCACTCTTAGGATTTAGTTTGTTTTGTTTCATTTTGAAGGGAAAGAACTTATGAGATCCGGGTATTGTAAATGTACCTTACATTTGATCACATGTTTCGGGTGCAAATATACCAAGGAGTCTGAAGCCTGCAATATCCAATGTAACAATATAATGTTTATTATTCACTAAACATGCACCAATCCAAATTCTTGTACTGTTTCATACAACAATCAACATCAATCTTACTGTCTGCTTTATGTGTGGTTGTATGTGTGCATAGTAAATGGCGTTTGGACTCCTTGGTCAGCTTGGACACAGTGTAATGTTACTTGCGGTGGAGGAGTACAATGGAAGAACAGGACTTGTGAGGGTCAAGCTCACGGTGGAGATAATTGTTCGGGATTATCCGAGGAACAACAAGAATGTAATACACAGTACTGTCCAGGTAACGATAACTTTATTTTTGTTTGACAACACTTTTAAAGTTACCAAGAAGAATGTAACAGATGTTTGCCAAGATGTAAAAATCTCATTTACTTGGGAACATTTCCCATACGAAAATAATTCCAACACGTACTTTTGACACGAATAAAAGCACACCATGAATTGTATTGTTCATAAATTGGTAGGGTTTATATCATTTGCATTTCATTGTTGCAATAACGTCAGCTTTTTAAGTATCACATTATTTCAAATGAGGCATAGTAACTCGGGCTATCATACCCACTATTGGTAAAAAAGTGAAATCTTGAGCTCAATTGATTTTCTGGCACATTCAATGTAAATCTGATCATTGCTACAACAATTCTTCGAGTTCTTTTGACTTTCTCGATGGCGATTTTCTTACGTGTTGTCAGTCAAAATATGAATTGCATTAATTATTTCAGGCCCGGATCCAGGATTTTCCGTAGGGGGCGCCAACCCAAAAAATCTCGAAAAAAACCTGAAAAATTGGGTAAAATCGGCAAAAACTGCTTGAAAATGAAAAAATTCTGGCCGTAGGGGGGACGCCTCCCGCGTCCCCTGGATCCGCCAATGTATTTAATTTGTTTGATGTTATGATATCCATGGTTCGCATTTACCAGTTGATGGGGACTGGTCAGAATGGTCCACTTGGTCCAACTGCACGGCAACCTGTGGAGGAGGAACCCAGTTCAGGGTGCGGCAGTGCGAGGGTCAGGCTTACGGAGGGAAGGACTGCGATGGTGCTGGCGCAGAAAGGATTGATTGCAACACACATCACTGTCCAGGTAATCTACTTTAAGCATTCGAAAAATATTAAACTTTAGGAGCAGAAGGATTACGCGTGAAAATTTTCAAAATAAGACGTTATAGGTTGTAGTCAAAGTTCCTCTAAAACTCGAGCAACTGATTGAAGCGCATTGCAACCTGTGATCATAAAGTCCTCAAACGAAAAACAAAATCAGCTAGATTTCTTCAAGACTAAATACACTGACATCACACTTATTACACATATATATTTTCTGTGGATGTATTTGACAGTGGATGGAGTGTGGAGTTCATGGTCCTCGTGGGAGGCATGCTCCTCCACTTGTGGCGGAGGAGTGCGCTGGAGAAAGCGCACGTGTGAAGGCCGAGCGTACGGCGGGGACGACTGTCCTGGAAATAGAGAAGAACCAAATGATTGCAACATGCAACCATGTCCAAGTAACAAATAATTAAACGTCTATGTTGCCTTTATTATATGACTTCTATAATGTCGTTTTTTATCCATGTTTAATTGATCTATATTTGTTATATATTCCTCACAATTTCACTGTATCGTTTACTATTGCAATAACGTTCAGCTTGTGGTTTGCCTATTTGGCTATATCACCTTAATCTACGATACAAAATAGCTCAAATTGTTTCTCTGCCGAGTATTGTAAAAACACTAGAACGAGAGTTTCTAGGCTTCGGATGTAATTTATTAACTCTGGTACAAAATACATGTAGTCTCATGAAAGGTGCAAGTTGATCTAATGAAGTAATTAAAGATGGCTACTAATGATGCTAACGCATAACTCTAATTAACCAATAGGATAGTCTCTAGACTGTCACATGACCACTGGTGGTGGGAAGCCTGTGGTGCCCCTGGTGTTAACTCTAACTGCAGTCTCTAGACTGCAGCACTCCTGGTGGTAACTTTAACCGAAGTCTCAAGTCCTTTGACAAGTAGGTTCTCGACAGAGCCTGAATAATAGCTTGAGGCTCTAGCCTTGGCAAATCTATGGATTTAACGATTTGTAGTAAACCAAAAGACTATTATTTTGACTGATAACTTAACGGCGTTGTAAGTACCAGCATCCCATGAAAGAATGACCAGTGTGAAATTAGCAGCTGAATTAAATTAGAAATCCGCCTTTCCTTGAGGAGAAATATATCAATATTTTTGCATCTTTCGCAATAGTTATGCTTTCCCAGCACACATCCGGGAAATGAAATTATGCGTTTTACCATCTTTTTAATTATAACGACAATTCTTATAAAGACAATCCTATCGGTTTTAGGTATGAGAACATAATTTGGCTCATTATGTTACATTACCAAGTATTGTTTACTCGTTGATCCTCTTTTACATACATTTTTTAATGTTCGGACGTCTACCATTTATTAAAGCTTCCGGTACAAAATCAAAACCTTTATATCAATTACAATACGTCTCAAATCGTACTTTATACGGTAAGAAAACACAACAGGTTTAAGAAAATAATACATGCTTAAACCAAATAGATTCTCTAGCAGAAATCAATTACAAATTTCTGGGCCATGTCATATTGACTATCGTTAGAAAATATGTTCCATCGTCTTGTGTTGGGGTTGATTGCAGACACACCCATGCTGGCATTCAAGCGCAGACCAAGACGAAATTTATGTTTCGTGTCATTAGTCCGGGCAGGTTATCAATCTTGAGATATTCTGGACCACAGTACGCTTAGAACAGAAGGGAAGTGTTCTTCTATGACGAGCTAGGAGGAACTTTGAAGTTAGCCTGTGTATATTTTATCAATTATTTTATTTGTACCATATTCATTGATACGGACTACAACCAGTCTCTAAATAGTCTAATTAATGGGCGTTGTCGTTCAAGTAATTGTCAGTTAATAATAGATGTTTCCCTTAATTAATCCCTGGTCATCAAAATCGGTAGCACTGTCTCAGGGTCCGATCAGGATTCGTGTCCAACTAATAACTACTCAGCACTGTTTGAATAGTGAACGAAGCTAGCACACCAGATGAGAAAATGCGATGGTTTTCTTACAAAAAATAAACAACAACAATGAAAGAGAGTGAAAAAATTGATGTGGGGTTTCTAAGAGTGGAATGTGACACTGGACCATTGCCACAAATTGAAAAGCATGGTGGTTGCAATTCTGAACATGTACCCTTTAAATCAAAATGTATTTTTGTTAGTTTGAATCCATTGAAAGAACTAAGAGGAGAAACCAAGTCGTGATAGAAATACAAACCATTTGTTCGTACATCTCTTTGAAAGAAAACTGATTCGTTACGAATATCAATTATCGCATGATTGGAAACGCCAGCAGTGATCATCAAACGGCGTGAATGTACACTGAAGCAGAAAAGGCATTGCTCCTCGCGTCAAAACGGTGCGCGACCACCTTCTTGATAATTAGATCAGAAATTCCCTCATACTCCACATTCCTATTTTGTGATGAACGGAATTTAAGATGTATTTTCTTCTTCATATCTCCTGGGAAGGTAATTGAGTTGTCAGTAAGAGATAGCATAGCATCACAGACAAATAAAATGAGAGCAATCCTGGCTTATTCTTGGAAGTCCCAGCTAGTTCCTTTTTGAGGCAGTTTACTACTTTTTTATTTGAATTGAGCTATGCAAGCTGTCTATCCAGTATTCGTAAACTCCTATTTAAAGCACGCTTTCCCAGTTCAGTTTGTAATGCGGTAATGTAAAATGCAATGAAGAAATAACTATATTTGTGACAATGGTCTTTATCGTTGTTAAATATGATTCTTCAATGTCTGTCAGCGACAATATGTGCTTATGCGCCAAAATCATTTACAACTATGTCAATAATAGTAATTAACTTCATAATTTATGTAGAATGATATTTCAATGACAGAAACTTGGTTGAGTTACATCATTAAAAATAGCGTGTATTATTTTGTGCAAAATTTCCCTTCTAATTTCTGGTGTAGAATGATGTTGAAGTAAACAAGATATCTATTTCATGTTGAATCCATGAAAAAAAGCAATTTTCCTGGTAAAATTTTACACGTAAAATTAAGTCACACTGCCAGAGTTTGGCCAAACACGTGGAATACAAGTGCATGTTAAATCCAGAAAAATAGTCCTTCAATAAAAAATGAACATAGTTCGGTTGTTATGGCTTGGTTGTTGATAAGTGTGATGTGTGAAAATATCGGAAAGCTAATCTTGTTCTAGAATTTTAAGATATATTACATTCACTAAACGTCACAGACATGGATTCAAGAAAACGAATGGGCATCTCTTTGCTCACGCCACGAAATCTATATCGACCTTATTGTTTGACGTAAATACAACTTACTTTTTTGTGAATCCATAAAGTTTTTGAATAGAAACTATGGACATGTAGCCGGTGTACCACTTTGTAAACTCAGTACCAAATTGATCTTACTTTTAGATATATAACGTCGAGATGATCAATGAATTGATGAAAATGATTAAGTTATATTCGTGGTCAGGAATGACTGTCTATGGCCAGTAAGTAGGATAAAGAATGAGTCTACTTATGCATTAGAGACGTTTGGCAGCACGTTACATGGTACATGACTGGGTGAAAAAACTCGTTTTGGCCCATTTTTGGACGTCTTAGATTTCCTAAATCTCAAGTCAAACCCCGTTAGCATGAAAATGTCACTTTTTACGTCATGACTTGCTTGAAAACATAGAATATGTCCAATATCAAAGTATTATTTCATTTACCTGCCTGTCGCTGTCAAATTCTGTCTTACTTAATTTTTTTGTAAATGCTTTTTATAATTAATTTCCGTTCTTCTTAAATCATCTGTTTTTCGTGTAAGATTATAATCTCGTTTGTGTTGACAACATGAATTGAGATGCCATCATTTATTTAACAGAATCCCATTTTACTGTCATTATAATTGTGGAGAATTCGTAGATGGCAGGACGTAGCATTGCCATCTTTCTCCCGTTGTATCCTCAATCAATATATTTATTGCTCCATTAATTTCCTACACTGACCACTGAATGCGTAATTGATTATAAATCACGAGTGAAAGTCACTCTACTCTAAATATTCAGACCTTCATTTCCGCTTATTGATTACAATGTGTAATGTTGTGTTTAGTCGGCTATTGAAGTATTCATGATAAGTATTCATATTGTGCTCAGTATCACTGCTTTCATTTTGATGCTCACAGTTATTGTTACCGAGCAGAATGCTGTAACCCATTCGCCGTTAACTGCACACACCAAATATTGGTCAAAATTAGTTACAAGTGGAGGTCTTACCGAACCCCTCTGAGGGAATTATGCCTTAATGTGTGGCTACTGTGGTTGTTATCTTACCAGACCAGTACAACTTTTTATGACAAGTTTCTCTGCGTTAGCAGACTGGTCTCCAAAGCCGACAATACCATGTACACCACTGCTATACATTTTAGTCGGTTACATTAATAACAAAAGAAAAAAAGCAAGTCATGTCAAATATAAATTAATATGTAACCAATGCTCAATAAAACTCACGCACATAGCTGACTTTTCACCACAGTTACGTACAAAAATGTACAATAATGTAATTTTAGTCACATAAGATTTACACTAATATAATTGGTGAACATATATATAATTTCTGCACATAAATCAATCAATATAAATTAATAAAATTGTAAAATTGTCATATCCTTGGTAACATGCAAATACAGCATCAATATAATAGATTGCATAAATCCCTAATACATGTGATATTTATCATAGAGACGATAGTTTCTGATAATGAGTAATTATCGTTTTAGCACAAAACAATCCGGCACGCAACAGAACAATATGAACACGGAATAAAAAGTTGGAATATTACAAAGCCAATGCACATATCATCACAGGCAATTAGTAAACAAATAATTTATGTTTGCCTTATCTATGCTTTATCAACCAATAAGATAATGGTGATAACCAACAAGCGGCAAATCTTTTTTCTGGGGCTTTTTTTCTACAGGCAAAGAGTAAATTAAATCCATAGGTAAAAATATGTGGAACATGTTAAAGGCTGCATTGCGGACTGAACGGCAGTGTAAAAAGTGAAGAAAATCGTAAATCCCCAGATGCTGGAGACAGTTTTATGTCTTGTACCTTTCATCAAGATGTACTGTGAGCCAATGTCGTAAAACCTAATAAAAGAATAGATTATACGAGTACAATCAAATAATAAAGTACAGATCCCGTTGGAATTCCAGAGGCAGCTTCAGAAAGTGAAGAAAAAAGCTTTTCAGTCATACATACAGCTTTAAGACCACTATCAGAGGCTAATGTTCAGCCGAGCAAAATGATCTGATCAGCTTGTCCAGGGAAACGATCATTGATGGCAACAATTGTCACCCTTCTGACCAGAAATCACTGCACATGATTGGTCATATTGATCCACACAGTGTCCAAAGAGAGCTTTGCCTGTCAAAATATGGTTTCGTGTTCATCTATTGTCCTCTCTACTTGCATTACTGGTACTCTTCCCTGCTGGTACTCTTCCCTGCTGGTACTCTTCCCTGCTGGTAATCTCATTGCAAATGTCCTCTGTCCATTTTGTGTACAGTTTCAATTGCCAGAATACTATTTAACTAAAAGTGTGTTGTATCTGTCCTGTTTTATCGATGTGTATTTGCTTGCTATTGTTCATCTATCTATGTTTTGTCAATCAAACCAACAGAAGGTAAAAGAGTTCCACTGATGAATAAGAAATCGCATTAACCGTGCGAGCCTTGTGGATAGTCGTCATGCAACATTCTAAATCTGTATAATCAAAATGTAGTATTTTAAAAATATTTTCTACGTAACACTTGTATTTTTAAAGTCACAAAAAGATCAATTCGTGCGAAACCGTTTCTGTTCTATGAGACACTTTTCGATGTGAAACGAAAGGTGGTGCAGGGTCTTTGTCAGGTGATGAAAATGAAATCAATTTTAAAATATTTGGAAACAAAAAATTACAAACTTATTTGAATTTTCATCCTTCACCAGATATACGTGAGCGAGTCGTAGCATTGTAAAGTCCATGCCTCCCTTTTTAGGCCACGTACACTTCAAGTCCCAAGCCAGAACTGACGTGGCTGAGGTTTTTGTGGAAACAACGGTCGCAAGCTCAGAAAACAACTGTGGGGTGAATCGTTTTACTTTTTTCTTTTAATTCATGAATGTGTTACGCGTTGTATCGTTATATTATCACACTGAAATAATTTTCATGGTAAATTTCCGTAAAGAAATGTAAAACAATAGATACAGAGTAGTTACCCAAGTATCTGATGATTCCCACGAAAAATATCATACAAAGCAGGAAGTGTAGCCACTGATCTAAACCACTTAGAGGCGACAAAGCCCCACAACAACATCCTCTTTGTCTCCAGATTAACATCCACTGACCTTTAACAAAGCTACGTAAAGTGCGTAAGTCTGTACGCTTCTTATTTAAAGCTTTGACAGATGTAGATGCACGTTTTAATGTTTTGTAGAGTGCCATAAGGGATTATAAAATAGCCACAATACAAATAGGTGTCACACGTCTAGGTGTAGTCACCCTGCACAGCAAAGCAGAAAAGTCTCCAGCTGACAGTTACTAGTCCACCAGGATGACAATAGTCTGGATTTAAGATGTAATTTGCACCAAAGCAGTCTTTTGACCCCAAAATCCTTTACACTGACACAAATACATGTTTTAGAAACAACACGATAAATAAGCGTAGTTACTATCATGTGGATTTCAATTTGATTCGATGGCAACGGATTTATTTCCTTGGGATGAATTAACTATGGGCCAGCAGTTTTAGCCTATGCAATAACCCGGGATTAGACAACGATTGTGGCTTCTCCTACTGGGTTTTTTTCGTGCTTCAGTGGTGATATTTCTCAAGATCAGCCACTGTTTTATTGCCATTGAGAAGTCACATTTGTTGTGTAGTTTAAAGATCTTGCTTCTTTATTGTGTGATCGTGAAACTGATATTTTTCACGACCACATAAAAAGCGTGCGACCTTCATCACAAATATTGTGTCTATATCGATCTATTAGACATGATTTTACATTCTTAATATTACATTTATTTTACATCGGGTACAATGCATGTGGCTTGAAAGATATTTCTTAAATTAAGGGAAATTAAATCGTAAGAAGCCTTACAAGCTTATTAAATAACTCGTCAAATTTAATTAGCAGATTAAAGTCACAATTATTTACCATAACGTGGTTTTAATGAAAGGAGGAAGCTGAGTGTGTTCGACTGAGACGGGATTATCATCCAGCCTAAAGCAGGGCTGAATAGAGCTAAATTGCCAAGGGATGGTCTGGCAATCGTAGAACACGATATGTGCATTACGATGCTTCATTCTACGCAGTCAATTGCATCATTTACACAATAAAACATGAAATACACTTGCAGGTGAATTCCGAAACATAACATGATGCCTCTTTCACTGAATGAATTCGGTACTTTACTGTGATCTACTGTCCTACCTTCACAATCATGAAACTACATTCATGCATCTACCCAGCAGGCCTATTGTAATATAACATAATAGATTGGACATTACATGTAACAGTAAATTCTCTAAAATATGAAATAGGAATTAAGAATTCAAGACACAGTATCCTTCTGATATAAAGAAAACACAATTTTACATCCATCACATCACAAAGAATACAATATAAGACAATCTGGACAACCTAACTGTAAGAAATTGGTTCTGAAAATTCCACCAATAAAAGTTGTAGATTTCGAGAGAGCATTTGACACATGTGGGAGCCGATGGAATGGGTCTGGCATTTTATCTTCCCTATTGCTCAATTTGTTGGCACACCCTCACACTAACATGCAAAAGGCCTATGTATATTAGGCAAGAGAAGGAGCATGGCACTGCTGGGCTTTTGTCTTGTAAAAAGACTAGAGCGATAGTTCTGAGACTTCGGATATAGTTTATTAATTCTTGATAATTCTTACATGAAATACGTGTTGTCTCATCAAAGGTACAAGTTGAACTAACTAAGATGGCTGCTAATGATGCTAGCGCATAACTCTAATTAACCAATAG
>JBCAUI010512970.1:0-12421 GCA_038406195.1 Haplosyllis anthogorgicola | reverse complement strand
GCAGGCAAAGTTAAGGGTGACATGATATATCGATATTTTGACCAATTTTCCCCACTTATATCGATTCCGCTTATATCAATATCCCACTTATATCGATATTTTTTTCCGCGCCAAAAATATCGATATATCCGGGGACGAGTGTAGTAATCTAGCAGGCTAGATCGTTGTTACAAGATATGTACCATGTTATATCAACACTTGGGTGGAGTGCCGATCCTTACACATTTACACCGGTTACTAATTTCATCAAAAATATAGAATTTTATATAAACCCTGTCTCTGTCTTTAAAAATAAAATCCCAGGAAGCTACGATTTAAAGACAAAAAAAAATGCACATAAATACTGTACCAAGACCGAAACGGTTAAAAATGCTGTAAATTTTAAACGGAAATCCAATTTCGTAATTGGGAAACGTTCAAATTTCATCATGGTAATGGCATATTAAAAAGTGGACTTAAGCGCTCACAATAGCCCTACATATTCTTCTTCCAACTTTCTGAGCTTTCAATCCAGCTGGAATCGCATGGCACTTCGGAGGGCGATGAAAATGTGCAAATTGAGTTTCACAATTAATCAAAAATCTGCTTTGGAATTTCCATAACTCATTAAAACCTGTTTTATTGTCATTACTCTGTCTGGGATTCTGCATGCAATGCTGCTTCCGCAGAAATTTGTTTTAGTGACAATACAATGAGGTTTCTGGTAGCATTGGATTTCTGTGCCCATGATACTGTGCCCATTTGTATCGATAATGCTATCGTCTTTGTGGATTACGTGTTCAAGTATACTTAAGCCTGAGCAAGCCATTGAAAATGCAAATGAGTTCACGGTACTCATGTCTTCAAACATAAAACATAAAAAGCTCAATGACTGTGATGATTACATTCCGTGATATCTTGTACTATTCTTTGTTCAGATGTTCTGTGTGAATTAATACCTCTTAAAATAAACGTCAGTAAAATACGGTTATCTAATATTAGACTTTTAACAGCAAAGACGGCAAATTAACATTGATAATAACTACACGAGCAATCTTTCAACACAGCTTCGCGGTATTTGTAATACTATGATATTACCTGAATAGAAAAAAAGAGTTCGTCTATGTAAAGGGAAGTCGTCATCTGTTACACTGCTAATTGTACGAAGCTCTGAAGCAGATTTTTCTACTGAAATCATTGATTATCGTTCATTATGCCGTGCTCTTATGCTTCTACCTGTTTTGCAACAAAACAAAGAAAGCTTTTCACGGTCAACACAAGTGTCATTGCAACTGCTGTTGAAACAGATTTTTCACCTTTTTATCACCGCTTCTTCGTTAAAGGTAATTTCATAAATTCTGACAACTAAGCAAAGAGAACAGTTCTGTTCGTAGCATGAATAAGATGAACGGCTTTTTAAGATAACAACAATGTTTATCGACTTAAGGTCGACTACAAAGTACTTCAACCTCTACAACTTCTCCATGATAGCAACGAGGAAGGACTATTTTAATCTGCAAATTGCGTGCTTATCTCTTAATATAACTGAAAGGAGCGACCTTTTGAGCAGATAATCTAAACTTTCAAGATCTGTCTTAATTTGGATCGTCCCTTTAGGAAGGAAGCTCACTGAGAAATGTATGATCGTTGCGAAGAAATGTTAATTTAGCGTTCGGAAAATCATATTGACATTGAAACAAGGGGCACTCTATCGACAACCATTACCCGAAATACCTGAGAATAAAATGCATTATTATCCTGCATAAACATTCTAATCAATCATATTTATATGGGTAATGGTGATGCAAAAAGATGTGGCGTGCGGGATCCCTCCAGGATTAAGGTATTTACCTTGCCTTGAGTGGGTTCCTAATCTTATAGATATAACAGGAACACATGATCGATTGTTATTACATCTAAATGGACTGCAATAAGACCAAGAAATATTAACAAACTAATCTTACGGGCTGAAGGAAAGGCGAGGAAGAAGGCAAATGTAGTGACAGTAAGGGCCACTTAACGCTGTTCACGTAAACACTTTTTGTTTAAAAAAAAAGGTTTTGTCCGTCTCACAAGAAGGTGTGTAACACATTGTAAGATTGGAACTTTTTTCGTTTGTCAATATCGCGCACCCCTGAAATTAGGTCTACGCGCACTGCGCGTTATTGCGGACATTTACGGTAGGCAAATATACTCACTCCACATAGTAAGCTGCTCCTTCGGGCGTTACAGACTTCTCCCATCCAAGTGGTAAATCTGCCAAATAGACATAAAATGACTTTTTATTATTCAGAAAAGACACTAATTTACACTCAATGCAAGAAAAATCCTGAAAATAAAACTTGCTTGAACGTTTCTTATTTCGTGCAAGAAAATATTTGCGGTGGCAATCATGTTCTTTGTATGCAATGTAACGATACCAGTTCGTAATGCCGTAATGAGGTACATACATAACGTGACTTCATTAAAACTGAGGGAGGCCCTTACACATTGCAATTAAGATGGACCCGATAACCATGGAGTGTGTAAAAACCCTCAGTCTCAGTCTCAGATACCAATATATATTTTTTTTATAATTTTCAATAAAAAATGAAAAGAAACATTGTGTCTTTGACTTCATTCATAGTTATTATTATAACATCAAATAAACAGTACAAATCCATAAAAATTTGCCACTTCGACTGAAAAATTGCCACTTAGTGAACACATTTACAGATAAAACCACATACCTTGAATTCTTTCAAATCTTTGTACATAGGTAATGCATACTTCACATAGTTTAATAACAAACCTTTGAAAAATATCCTTTATAAACTTCAAAATAGTACAAAATTATAACAATATTTTACATATATATAGTAGTTCCAAAAGTTACTTATTGAAAAACTTTGGACTTATTTACCTCTGACCTTCAAAAAAGAGGGAAAATCCACTTCCTGTACTGCTTTGAAGCTGGTTTCAAATTATTTTCATCCAGTTTTTTGAGAAATTACATAAAATGGCTAATACTCCTACAGATGATTTTATATTTGTAAAAGAGCAACATTTTGTGAAATACACTGGTAGTATTGGATCTGAATCTGGAGATTTGACCCACATTAGTGAGACAA
The DNA here is from genome assembly GCA_038406195.1 of Haplosyllis anthogorgicola. Classification (NCBI taxonomy): domain Eukaryota; kingdom Metazoa; phylum Annelida; class Polychaeta; order Phyllodocida; family Syllidae; genus Haplosyllis; species Haplosyllis anthogorgicola. The sequence continues at coordinate 9,332 of JBCAUI010512970.1, read as the reverse complement.
TTGTCATAACAGATGATGAACAATCAAGTAAGTACTTATTTACAAAGTAAGAAAAACCTTAAATAACATCTAATATACTTATAAAATTGCCATTTCGCCTGAAAAATGGCCACTTCGCTAAAAGTAATACTGTAAAACTGCTGTTTCACCATAAAATTTGCACTTTTGTCTACCATATCACTGACGGTGTTGTTAAACTAAAAAATTGCCCTTTTGCCATAAATTTTTCCCTTTCGTCTACCGGGCATTCCTGAAAAATTGCCGCTTCGCTCGAAAAGTTGCCAATTCACAAATATCAGAAAAGTATTTTATATTTACAGATGCCAGTGATGCATCATGTGATGTATCATATGTATCAACACCATCAGACATTACAGAGGTTATATCAAAATCTACATCACACAATGATGATTCTACAGACATATTTCCTGACTATGCTTCTGATGAACTGCCAGATATTCCTCCTCCTACTACAACTACCACTTCACTTCCCCCCAAAAAATGTGCACCTGCACCTTCAAGTACCAGCAAAGTAGGTCATAACCCTACAAGTGAATGATCCAATATAAGTGGAAGTAGCAGTGGAAGTAGCAGTTACATATTCAAAGGGAAAAAGTATGTTTCAATTCAGTAATCCTAGTATTATTAGAATATTTTTCCATAAGTGTAATACTATTTACTACTATGTACTTCACCCCTCAAATAGTAATACTTTTTCATATAGTGAGTAATGAATACTCAATATCTCAAAATTTGTTCAATATCCAAAAATATTACTTATTGTAGCCCAAGTAATGTGATACTTGACATCCAATGGAAACATCTGGATAAGTACTGACTTAGTATCAACAGAAAGGTACAACATATAAGAGGAGATGGGTTCTGCTTTATATCTGCTTTATTGAAATCCTTGGAAGATCATTCCATATACATGAATACTGAAGAAGCAGTTAACTGTATTCTTGAACAACTCCTTCACAATCGCAAGTATTATGTATAGTTTCACAATAACAAGCAGCAGGGAAACAGCTATGTTAGTAGTTCAGATGATCTGGTGAATGAGGCAATTTTTTCTTAGTACAAGAGACTTTAACAAAGATGTAGTTGATCTGCTTGTGCAGGTGTCTGTGGATGCACTGGGACTGGATATCAGCATTCTCTAGAATAACCAGGGTAAAATTCAGATTTTGAAGTATTCAGGTCTAGCATCTAAACCAGTTTACCTGAAGTACACTCATAACAATCTACATCCCTTTGCAAACCATAATGATTCAATAACACAGGTTTCTCAAGGAGAATCCAACCTTCATCTTCTATCTTCTGTTGCTGAAAAACTCACAATGAAAACATTGAAAACAAGCAAGAATTCAATGACAAAATTATGGACTCAAATGTCACCACAACACAGATTATAACATTGGATGATGATGGGAATAGTGTATCAAATTCACAGGTGTTTCACAGTCAAGTACTGAAATCAACTGTAAGTAATAAACAGGTTATAAGAAGTACCAAACCTGTTCTCAAATCTGGAAGTACACCTCCGCCACCACAAAGCATAGTAACACCTCCACCAGTGCACCAACCCCACAGCAGTCAGATTTAAGATCAACCACTTGACTTATCCAAGAAATCCTGTGAATGTACCGATTTATCAGCTAAGGATTTGCCATCTAAACCAAATCTTCCCCAGAACCCTGAGTTACAAAGTGAATCAAATGACTTACCTTGGGTTCCAGAAAATTCTGAAGAAACTGAAGATTTACCATTTGTACCCTTTGACACCAGTGAAGAAATTCCTAAAATTGGAAGGGGCAAGGCTTTTCCTAAACATTACTTCAACACCATTGAAGCAGAGAAGGTTGATAAACTTCAAGCTGATTGTTGGGATCTGTCTTCATGCTAACCCTGTTTGGCAGCTTATCCTTTGAAGTGGATGCAAATGGACATGTTTTATTAGGGCATATCCATGAACCCTTACAAGTACCAACTTTTGAAGTACCATTGTATGTTCTTGTATAAGTTTTCATCTGAAAGTAGTGCAAATCAGATGTTGCATTTGTCTAGTTTTGTTCATCAGTTTTTATTTCATACTTTTTCAGGCCATCTACTTTAGAAGGATGCCACCAATCCAAGGAACCTTTCACAGCTGGGTATATTTTGGCAATTTCATCTAACCGCCCTTTATACAGATTGTATCTTCCTGCAGTTGTAGCATCCTTGCACAACTTGTGGCACAATAAAAGTCTCAAGTCTGTTGTGCCCACCTCAACCTTCTTATTCATTTTATTCAGGAAATGAAACTGGCAGCCAAACACCCTTCCTTTCTTCGCAAAACTCCTCTCCAAACATTGTGCTTTGTAATTTGCTACCCCCCCTCATTGCATACAAATGCTCTGGGGTTAAACTTGTACCCTTCCTAATTTTTGACCTCAGACAGCATTTTGTTAAAAAGCTCAAAGAAGATGGAAATATCATTTGAGTTCTCAGATCTCCATACAAGCCAGATGCAACATCTTCCTCATTGCTGGGTAGTAGAACCAAAGGCAAAAACTGGTGAAACCATGCAAACCATGTTGAATGTGGTATCGAAGTATGCATTTTCTTTTTGGAGAACATTTTCTGGCCCTCCAGTGTCCATATCTATAGCAACTTGGGCCATGATTTTGGAAGACTTGAAGACATAATCTGTTGTGTTGTTGGATGACCCATTGTTCACTTTATAAATGTAGTAAGCATCACTTTGATCCAACTTCTTCAGAATGGAAACCGCATTTAACGAATTATTGTCCTGACCATAATTCTTATCTTGTTCATTTATGACCCTCTTTGCTAATCTGTGATTTGTCCACTTTTGAGCATTACTTCTAGCTTTTCCAATATCACCATTGTCTAGTTCACTAGACACATCTTCAATTGCCATATCCTTGGCAGATCCCCTTCTCACTGTATTATCATTTCCTTCCTTGTGTTGGTTGCAAATTTCTTCATTATCAATTTTACTCCAGCACTTGTGATTTCCCACGTGATAAACCATGGCAATATTTGTACTTGGGTTGAATTGGACTAGTTTGTGAGCACCACATCCCCCCTTACAGCATAGTGATCACAAATCTTGCATAACCTTAGAAGGAGTCATGTATTTCCCCCATATAGAGGTGGTGGAATGCCAGGTGTTAATTTGGCTGAGCAAGGGAATGCTGGTTGGAAATCCAGTAACACAGGTAACACACTGCGACTTGTTCACCTAGCAAAGAAGGATGTGGCAACAATGTTGTTACAAGAAGATGAAATGTACAAATTCAATAGGAATCTCTCCCAAGTCATCAGGAAGGGGGCCAAGTCAAGCTGTCTGTGATGCCCGGGACAGGGACAAATGGATCCATGTTGCAGAAGAGTTTGCAAATATATTTGAAGATAGAGATGCTGTTTTCCTTGAAGCCCAGGAAGCTTGGAACCCAAGTAAATTCGTCCCGAAAGCCAGCTCAAAGCACAAGGCTCCAAAAAGTGCTGATGAACCAAACAGGAAAAAACAAAGTAACAAAGGCTAAAAGTAGGAAGAAAGAAACTAGTATGGACTTGCCAGATGAATTGAAGATATGCCAGAATATTATTCTTGTAACTGAGGTCCTCGATGTATGTTATGAAGATTTGCTGAAAGAAAAAGAAGCAAATGCAAAGAAAAAACCAATCAGCAATCTACCTGTTGTTATTCTCACAGATGGACTTGGGATACATGTTTGCAAGGAGTGCAAAGAGAGAACAATTACAAAGGAACAAATCAAGAAGCCACGCAATATGGTATTTCAGAGGAAAGGTGTTGTTGGGTATTACAACCATATCCTGAATAAGTGGATTGACCAAGAGAGCAATATCCATTTCCATCTGGACTTTTCTTGTGTGCCCAAGATGGATACAACAGTCAAACTGCACAATGTTTACATGAATGATGAAGTGTTCCAAAATTTAAAAGCAGAGCAGTTGTTGGTTTTGAAAGAAGCAGGGGTCTTGAAGTACATAGTATTACATAAAATCTAAGGTAAACTTATTCTAATTAATTATAATCACTATACAGTACATACATATATGTATTAGCAAAACCGGCAGGAAAAATTGCTGTTTTGCCCAAAGGTTTGCCGTTGTGCAAAATGCGAAGCAGCAAAATTCCATGCTAAATGGCAATCTTTTCTGACAACAAAGTAAATACCTAATTTAAAGATGTCTTGATCTCCTCACCCTGAAACAAGGGAAGATTTTAGCAGGTGCTGACTGGGATACCTGTGGTTTCTCACCAGGCTTGCTGACTTCAACAGGCTTCTTCTTCACTTGGACTTTCTTCTCAACTTGCTTTGATTTGTTTAACAGTTTTTGTGATTTGTGCCACCTCATATGGTTTACCATTGAAGATTTTCCACTAAGGAGACTACCACACATGGAACACTTGAGTTTGGGTATTTCCATTGTATGCTGAACTTTAATGTGGTAGTCTAGCCTGAGTTTTGTCTTGTATGCCCTTGAACACTTGGCATAGGTGCAAAAGAAGTTCTTCTTTACAGTACACATGTCCCTTTTTGCTTCCTTAATAGAGACTTGCCAGGGAAGACTTTGGAGCATTTTTTACACTTGTACTTATTTCTTTTTTGTCCCTTCCTTTTCAGATGATGCTTCTTTAACATATCTTTCATAATCACTAATACTGTTAGTTTTGTAGGTGCAGTCTTCACCATCCTCAGTCTTTTTGCTGCAATTGTACCTCCATTCACCCTGATGGGATGACTTTTCATGAGACTTTAACACTTTTCCAAGCACTGTATTTCTTTCCACAGATAGAACATTGAATGGGTGGACCAATTTTGTGCCCATCTGATAAGTGATTCTTCATATCAGGTTTTCTGTCAGTTTGTTTGCCACAAATAACAAATGAGTACTTTTTACCAACTTTGGTAATTGCAGATTCAACACTGGTGACTTGAGGAGCTTGAGAAGGACCAGGACTGCCACTTGGGTCTGAAAGCACAGGGGCTTCAGACCACAATGGAGCACCTGGTGCAGAAGATGTGCTTGTGGATGTAGAAGGTCCAGATCCAGATGTACTTGTTTGTGTAATTCCTGCAGAAGGCCCCTGAGAATGGATGTTGAAAACAGCAAATGACTGAGTCAAAACCTGCTGCAACTTTGTTAACTGAACTCCTTGCATATCATTTACTTGATTTAGATCTATGTTTTTAGCCAGATCCAGTGTAGCCTTGCTCATATGAGAGACTAATTTCAATTTCCAATTGGTATGCTGTTCCTTTGATAATATTATTGTAGGAACAAAGTGATTATGTTCATTATACCCCAAAACTGTGGGAATCCCTGGCTTTTCTACTTGCTTGAGATTAGCAGGGTAGAGGACAAATTCATGTCCACTTTCTATCATTGTTGCTTTCTGGGATCTAGTTAAGGGCTCAGCCCCTGGTAAGACCACAACAATTGTTTTCTGGAACAAAATGTGCAAGGGAAATAGGCAATTTTTCAAGTGAAACAGCAATTTTTCGATATTATGAACCTTGCAAAGGGACAACATTTTGGGCAAAGAGGCAAATTTTTATTTGAGTTATGTGCATGTCTACAAAAATGGCAATTTTTTGGCAAAATGGCAAAATTTCATAATTGTGAAGTTTGCCAAGTGGCTTAAAAATGAGCGAAAGGACAATTTTTTAAACGAACTTATAATAAGACTGGTAATAGCTTACTTCTAACTATCCCTGATTGCTACCAAGCCAATCCTCCCTATCATGTGCTTTGGGGACATCATATCAAGACACCACTGTCTGATGCTCCTTTTTTTGGGATATGAGATCATTTTTCAGCCTTTTCTGGAAGAAAAATTGGTTTATGAAGGTTACATTGGATAATTAGGCTTTGAGATAGTAGATCAGTTGATATATAAAGGAATTTTGAAATTTAGACAGGTTAAATAGTTGTTAAGTTTATATACAGGTGTAATTTAGTGTTTATAAATGTTACATGCTAGCTTAATTAGTTAAAAAGGTTTAAGGGAATAGATAGAATGTAAACTTACTCCATATTCTTTGTAGTTCCTTGCCACCTGTATGATCATCCACCTTCTGAAGTAATCAACACTATAGTTCTCAGGAACATTTTGTAATTGTGCTTAGACTGACAACAGTACACAATTGGCTTTGTCATTTTGTATCTGAAAAACAAAGGGTTGGAAGTTGGCGCAAAGTGGCAATATTACGGGCAAAGAGGCAAAATTTTGTTTTAATTTGATATGGTCTACAGAATTTGCAATTTTTTGGTGAAATGGCAAAATTTTGACGTTTACAAAGTGGCAAAAAAATGAGCAAAATGGCAATTTTTTACAAAGTGTGGGTTTATCAAATATTTTACCTTAACTACTGTCCTTATATATTGATTTTTCAGGAATGCATTCATCCTTTCAGCTTTCTCTTGCTCTAGAATCAGAATATCTCCCAAATTTGGACTGTTTAGTTTCTGGGGTGTCTTGTTCAGTATCACTATCAACTTCATCATCTGACTGGTCCCTGTTAAAAAATTGGTTTTTTTTAAAGTATTACTAATAAAAATTTCATGAATATGAGAGGCTGAGGGATGAAAATTACATGAATTGTATGTTACATGTAGAAAATAAGTGAATTACTGATTAAAAGTAGTAAAATGTTTTTAATTTATACTTGTTTTACTTATTCTATCATATTGCTGACAATATTCCCCTGGAAGTGTCCCAATGACACATCTAACATCTTCTAAACTTGGTTTGGACTAAGATTTGAGGCCTGGTATAGCATGGGTTCTACCAAGTTTAAGTATAGCATCAGGAACTGGAGTTAAATCCTCTTCACCCTTTTTAAAAGAAACCCTTTTTGAAAAGAAACATTTGGTAGGTGAAGAGGCAAAATTTCAAGCAAAATGGCAAGTTTTTAGCCCATACTGGTATGCGAAGTGGCAAAATTATGGGCAAAGAGGCACATTTTCTCAAAATTAAGTTTTTCTTGGTTAAATATCAATCAATTCACTATTTGCCATGTACAAATTATACAAAATATTAGATTAATAGGATTTTTGGGCATTTTGGCAAGTTTACAGACATGTTCAAAAGGGGAAAAGGTCAATGGTTTTATTTGCTGAAAGTTTGAAACACATTTACTCCAAATATACTTGATGTCTCCTCACTAAAATGTCACAAAATGAGCTTAAAGTATTGATAAACAATATGGCTATGAATTTATACACTTACCAGGCCCATTTACTTGAGAAAAATCCTTTTTTGCAGCCTTTGTAACAGTTTGCTTGCTGTCAGCCATTTTTGCATTGGTCACCTGACTAAAATGTAGTCCCACACTGAATAAATATGCGAAAAATTGCCACTTTGCCAAAAATTTGCAGGAGAGCAGAGACTGAGACTGAGACAGACTGAAGGGATTTACTGTCCGATAACCATGTATGGCTTTCAAAGAAGTTTAGGGAAAATCTTTTCGAGGCAGAACCTGGGCTGCCTACTGATTTCAAAACCATTAGGCCCTACATATCCAGCAGCTGAAGTTTCTACCTGATTCTAATTCGACACCGAAGAAGGCTACATTTTGTACTAGGCAGTGTACAGAGCGCTAATTTGCACTGGGATCTTACCGATTAAACTATTTACCGCAGAAGGATAGAGCTGTTCAGATAGCAACAGTTAATGCAGCGATGACTGACCGGAACTTGATCAAAGCTTTAAATAGTGAGGAAGTCCAATACCAATTTACGCCTAAAATTATTTGCCTTTAAAATAAACCGGAGAAAAGATTGATAGTTTCATACACGACTACTGTGGTCCGATTACGACAGCTCTGGCGATTTTCTCTCGTCAGATTTACTGCTCGAAGTGGTCAGTCACTGTAGACATGATAGACAAGCCGAAATTAGCTACAAGATCTGCATCTCCCGTTCATCACTGAAATGCCGGACTGTTCCAGATGGCAAATGTTATATCAACAATCGACCTACTCAAGATGTAATCTGGGTAGTTACCCACCTTTCATACAAACGTTACAATTAAACTAAATTTAGCAGTTGGGTTTGTCGTCAAAATACTACATTATTTGCAATAAAACACGCACTTTCCGCTCGCTATGTGTTGCTGGACACTTCGTAATGTACATGTATTGTCTCATTGAACACTCTTGAGGAAATGTGTTTAAAAAATGGCCCTCCAGTTGCCGAACAACAATCAAATCTATCGTAATCTAACGCTTCGATGCGGCAATTGACGCGACAACCAGCCTTCAACGTGGGAACGAATAAAACGATTCCCATCTGCATACTTCATAGTTAATTTCCGTGCATACCGCACCCAATTTTGAAGGCAACACTGAAACAATTCTCAATTGCTTCGAACATGGCACAACTGCTGCCTATTAATTCAGTGCACCGAGGAGAGAGCGTGGAGTTGAAATACCAACCGTGTGATGATTCACATCCTCACAAGCGTTTTGATCCGTTAACAAATAAAACCAATGCTTCATTCTTCAAGTTGGGTCTAAATATGGAAACAGACTGATTGAAATCATGTTGCTTTCTGGAGTAACCCTTTTTATTCATCAGAAGGCTCTGACAAGCAGCTGGAAGCGTGATCTACTCTTTCTGCAAAAGAACACAACAGCTAATTTCACTGGCTGTCCGATAAAATAAACAGTAGTCACCATGAGCCACATGCTCAAATCAAATGTTGTTCTAGCCTTTCACCTCAAGTGCTGCTTGTCAAGGCAAGCTCATCTTAATTCGCACTGGATAGTGGATATGTAAAATATCCTCGTTTGATAAAAACTGTAAAGCTGAAAAAATGATCTTGTAGGGAAGTGGCCTCTCCAACTTCGTTTCGGTCCCAATTCTAATCGTAATCTTTTGGTCCCATTTATTTCTGATCAATTGAATCGTCAATACATATTAAAAGTGCACATTTGGCCATCAAATAGTGGTCTCTGGACGCATAAGACAGTGTGGTCGTAAAATTCATATGGTTTATAACATAAAACGAGGCAAGAACGACGGGTTCTACAGGTCTCCGGCATGCATTCCAAATAAGCCAAAAATGCAATGCAGTAGCAGATCTAGGGGGGGCCTTAGGGGCCATGGCCCCCCCGACCCCTCCAAAAATACGTAAAATTAATAAAAATTATGTATTAAAATTTCATAAATTAATTTCATAAAATTAAATTAAATTAAATTAAAAGTAAAATCAACTTCAGAGTGACAACAATTTTTACACTTCTTGGCCCCTCTGGTTCCACCTTTTTTTGCACTACTTGACACTTTTGAGT
>JBCAUI010512959.1:0-12421 GCA_038406195.1 Haplosyllis anthogorgicola | reverse complement strand
CCATACAATACCCTATTTATCTCTTCAAATTTCTCCCATTTGTCTTTGATGCCAGAAACCAGATTTGACGCCTCTGACACTGGTGACACCGGAGACAGGGTTGACGCTGGTGCGTTGATGCCTTCTGGTTTGACGCCACTGACTTGCTCTCCCTCTGAGTTGGAATCCAAGGCATTGAATGCTTTGACGTGTGCTGGGGGTACACTAGGTTTCAGAACGTGCCCATAAATGTCCTTCAGGATGTAACCTCCCATTGACTCTAACGACAGTGTATGGCTTCACCATCCATTTCCTGGCCCACTTTGTAATTTGCCCCTTCCTGACATTCCTCTTGAGTACCTTCTGCCTGATGTGAAAAGGGGTTGCACTTTTTCTTTTGTTGTAATATTTGGCTTGATTTTTCTGGGCCCGCTTGATTATGGCGTGCCTTAGCCATAACTATCTTGCGAACTTCTTCAATTTTGCTATATCCTTCTTCTATACCTTCAGATTCCATAGCTTCTTGTTAGGCCCAAATGGAAGGAGGTTGAGGATCTCCCAATTCCTCATTCTCCTTGTCTTCATATGGCATGACAGGTTCCTCCCCCCATAGAGGAGTCAATATGGTGAGTACTTCATGGACAAATGTTTGGAAATACATATCGAAAAAGAGGACCAAATCTAGCACATCATACCAGTCTTTATTGTTAATTATATATTTCTTTATTATATCTTCGATGGTGCGATTTGACCTTTCGACACACCCATTGGTTTCGGGATGATATGCCACAGTTACTCGGTGCTTTGTTTTCATGAGGTGATAGAATTCCTCATGGATTTCATTGTTAAGTTCTGTCCCCTGGTCTGTTTTTCTATCTTTGTTGCCCCATATCAACATAGAAGCTTCATCATGACATGAACAACATGGTACGCTGTCTTGTTTGGTATTGGCTCAGCCTCTACAAATTTGGTGGTGTAATCGATGGCAGTAACCACATATTTCATCCCGTGCGCTCCTGATGGCAAGGGGCCTATCAAGTCCATGCCTATCTGTGTCGAGCACTGATTAGGGACAGGAATGGGATGAAGTACAGCTCCAACTTTATGTAATCTGCTAGTGCTCATAATCTGACAAACATGGCAATATTTTATCGTGTTTCGTACCCATCAAAATATTTCTGGAAAGTACTGTCTGGAGGTGACTGCAGATGCTGTTTTATCTCACCCATGGTGTCCTGCCATAGCCTTTGTATGCATGTGGTCACCTGTTCCCTCATGCACGCTCTTCATAATTTGCCTTTGCTCGTCTGGGTCCAGAAAAACCCTCATGAATTGAACTGAAAGATGGACAATAAACCACATCAATAATCACCAGCATCAAATAAACGGCGTCAACAATGTCCGGCATCAAATTAACAGGCATTAAGTCTTAACTGCCTTCAAATTTCATACATACACAGCGTCAAGTATTTATGGCATCAATTGTTACTGGCATCAATTACACTGACTTTACAGAGTCATTACTTGAGTTGGTGCTAAACAGAGTCAACCATTATGAGCTAATTGAACTATCTGGCATAATTTATGTACCTTCCTCTTCTCTGTTACAACATCAAAACAGGGTGTCTGTGTGCTTGTCATACTCATAGAACTTGGTTCTCTTACAGAAGGCAGATTTACTGCATCCTGGAGGCCAGACTCACTTCTTTTCATCAGATTTGAACCAATTTATGAGATGTTGGTGTTGAATTTGGAAGTCTAGGAGACTTTCATCCGATATTACTTCAAAATCAAATCCCTTGCTTAATGAACTGGGAAGGGATGATGTAGATGAACTTGATGATGATATGGGTGTTGAATTAATGGTATCAGGATTACTGGCATCACTATTAATGGTGTCATTGCCGCCATTAACTTCATCCATCTTTTCCCCCATCTCCATGCTGCCTGACATCCTTATTCCCACCAATTGCTTATACAGTGCCATGTAGTTACAATGTATGATTTTTATTTCAGGCGTCATGTAGAGGAATACTATGTAAGTTGCAGGTGTTGAATCAGGGGTGTCAAGTAGTGGCAGGCATCAATTATGGGGCATCAAGTAGTGGCAAAACAGTAAGTATGTGGGGTTTTTTTCATTTAAATGTTTATTCAACAATTACATACACATTATTGAATTTAAATTAAGTAATTATAATACAAAACAAACAATAGAATTTTTAATTTATGCAAATTTATTCATTATGGTGTCAATACTCAGAAATCAAATATTATTACAATTCTTATGCAGTGCAATTGCAGGCATCACATTAGAAGGCATCAATACGAGTCATATACATGGTGACTCAGGGGGTTGTACTTACCCTGCTTGGGTGAGGAGGGTAGGGGGGTTGCATTGACTCAGGGGTCAGCACAACCCCTTCCCTGCTGACCCTGGGTGTGCTGACACTGGTACAATGTCATTGTGTCTTGGTCTGTCCTAGAGATAACTACTTTATCTCTTGGACAGATCCCACATTATGATGTGTGTATCTGTGATTACTCGGCAATGTTGCTTGCACCTTTACATTCTGAATCAGGCTGCCATTAGTTTATGTTGTCGTAGCATGTCTACAAACAGATCATTTTAACCAATCAATTTGAAATTTACAGAACATTTTAAAGGCATTTATTCCATGACAACATGTTACAGTGGTTACTATGGCAACATTTTCAAATTCGCATTTTAATTTTTCATGTTTTAACTATATACAAAGTTAACCTTAAATTTTGCATAATTGAAGATAATATACTGACATACAATTGTGACATTGGTTTCCAAGGCAAAAAATTATTCTAATTACCATGACAACCAAATTATATTTATCTTCAGTTTTCAGCTTTCAGCCATTATACCCAAAATAATTATTGGTATGAGACAAAATTTTATGTATGCCTAGACTTTGACTTATCCAATAACTTTTTGAAATTTGTTGCCATGGTAACACATTGTTCAGGTTGCCATAGCAACCATTGTCCATTCATGTTTTACATTGTTTTGCTTCAAATATTTACTCTTTTGATTTGATATTTGGCTTGCTAGTATATATCAACTTGTCTCACATACTGGGCCTGTGAAGTGTCAGTTGTCTGTTTAGTAAAAGCACATCACCATGCTGTAAATGCCTGCAAACCTACAAAAATAATGTACCAGTCCTGGTTATGCATAGGACTAACTACAATAAGCATAACCTGTCCCTGGATGGGTTAAGTGTAACATAGTGAGGCTTAGGACTCATTACGTGCTGCTTGTCTTTGATCACTGGTCTCATTCACACCCACTGGGACTGATTATGGGCATCTAATTGCAGTTTCCAACTTCAATTCAAACTTAAAAAGGGCAGAAGGTGCAAAAATTCTTGGCATACACCTAAACAAACAATTAATTAAGCCGCGTTTATTATTTTACACACAAAAATTTTCTTTTATCCTGAATGTCTCATGTAACTCATGAGAATGAGGCTCACACATGCAGGGGAAATCCCCAGTGATGTCATAATGACATCATTGCCCATGTAAAAGAGACCATGGGAAAATCCTGGCTCATGCAACATTTGGTGGCTGTAGCAGCAACATCATGTATGACACCTTCCTGTAAGTCAACTCCCACCTTAGGCATGTCAGTCCTCCACATCAGGTGGGTCGACAGGTGTTTGGCCTAGGCAGCACTGACCTGTGTGCAGTGTCTAGGTGTGACTTTTGTTAGTGTAACAACCTGCCCTATTTCCCACCAAATAACCAAGCGAAGTCTTCCACCAAACTTAAGGGCCAAGCATCAGTCCATTCCATTTACCCATAGCCTTGGTAACTGCAGTAGTATAAAGGTCAGCCCAGCCAGTAAGCAGCCAGTGCTGCCTGGGACACACAACCATGCACATGTAGATATGTGACAGTGCAAGGGCCTTCCCACACCCAACATGACTCTCGGCACCCTCCAGTCTTCTGATACACACTTTTAGGTGCAGGTCAGCCAACCTGGTCAGGTGGTCAAGGTTGGGGTTGGCTGCAAAATCTATTTTTGGTAACATGCCCCAGAGATGCATTGTGCATGCATGGACCACTCTGATGCAGTCCTACATCATGGTGGAACACCATGCATCATTGCTATGACATAGCATATTGCATCATGGTCCGTTGATGTCACATGCAAAATGCATAAAAGCCAGTTGGCATGACAGTGCTCATTTGGTCCTTGACATCATTGAGACAAGGTCTGCACACCATCAACCCAACCCCAAACAGCCACTCTGTTCAGGATGTTCCAATTGTTATCTCTAGTCATGTTCTGTTTACCGACTCGGCACTCTGCATGGAGTCATGCCACTTAAGTTAGTTAATCTTTAGTTTGTGTCCGGTCATTCTTCTGACCAGCCGATACCATCACCCTGAGTAAGATGTGAAGTGGGACCGCTATACCTCTTGGGAGCCGAATCACCCCACATTGCACCAAGCGACTGACCCAAGTTGCATGAACTGCTAGGCCCACACAAACAAAATCGAGGTTGTGAGGAGGTCACTCCTGTGACACATACATTACAGTACTCAATAAATACATCTAAGACTACACACCGCTCATGTCTTATTTCACCCTTAGACATGTGGTAGACATTTGGGTGCTGTGCCCACACACAAGTACTTGTGAAGCAGGTTGTGGTTGACCCTGCAAAGGGCCATCACCTTTCCTTTGCAGTATGTGCTAAAGAAGTTTGATTAGCCTGTTTGGTGCTGGGTTACAGCCAATCACAACACCTTGACTAAATGTTGGGTTTTCTTGCAGTTTTCTACTGATAGAGAGAGCCCAGGATGGGAAGACAACACATGTTAGGGTGGACAAAGAACAGCATAGGAGTCAGCAGAACTATGCCAACCAACTGTATGGCATCCTGACCCAGATGGCCATCAAACATGCCATCACGTGCTGCGATGAAGTCACCCAGCTGCTGATTTTGGTAGATGTGTTGAAGTATGCCAAAAACTGATGCTCCTATGATTATTCACACACCACATTGGTAGACAAGTTTGATAAGGGGCATCTGAAGAAGGTGAACCACACACACGAGGCAATGAAGGTTAAGTTCAAGGAAGACCAGTTTGACAGACACATACTTGAGATTCGCGAGCAGTTACACTCCACCATACCCAACTTATGGAGCAAGTAGAGAGTTATAGACAAGATTCAGGTGGCTGATCTCATGTGTGCTCTGTGATTACTCATACAAGAAGTGTATGAAGGAACCAATCAGGCCAGTGATGCATGTGATGTGGATGATGTTGACCTGGACAACATTTGCATGGTCAAAGTGAGGATGACTTTTGCAAGGCAAATTGAGCACAGTTGCTAGTGGTTCAAGCTGAGTGCAAATGCCTGAGTCATCAGATGATGAGAGGGAGCCTTCACATGATATTAGAGTGGTTGAGGCATCGGGCGATGTGCCTGACTTAGTGCACGGCATACAGCTTCTCCTTCATAAGGACTATGACTATGTGATGTGGCTGTGGATCTCATGGGGAAGCTGGATCTCAATTCCTCCAGTGGTCTGGTCATGTCCATTAACAGCCTTATTGGTGAACAAAGGTCCACAAAGAAAGAAGGTTATGAGCATAAGGACACAGACCTGTGCAATGTGATAATGAAGGGTTAAGGTGACAATACAGGGGAGACACTCTTACAGAGGCATGGATCCCGGTTGTGAAGGCATTCTCTGTCTAGGCATCACCACTCAAAGTTGCATGCCAGAATACAAGAGGAATGCAAGGCATCCAGTGATGACTTGGTTACACAGGCAGACACTAAACCTTTGGTTAGGTACATAGAGAGAAGGACAGACACACAGTGCTCCAGTCAGTCCAGCAGTGTCAAGACAGCAGGCTCAAGAGGCCACTGAATCCTGTTATGCATCCATTGGAGTGGCTCCAGTACAAGCTCGTGAAGTGCCCAGGAGGTGAATTACCGATACCTAGATGGGCAAGTGAGCTGACAGCTGTATGCCCCATCCAGTTCCAGTCCTTGGCGGCACACATGCAGTTGGCCTGGTCAATGCCAAACTCAGCAAAGTGACACTATAACTGTGGTTTGTCCACCCAAACCTCAGCACCTACAAGTGGAAGACTTCCTCCCTGACAAGTACATATCATCTTGCACAAGGCCATTAGATTTCCGTGAGCATGACAAGCAATGCATGAACACCTTGGGTGGGGTGCTGATAGATACCTGCAAGAGAGCAGGGAGGTTTGACAAATATTTCATTTTTGAAAACAATATTTATTCTCCAATATATATACAAATAATACCATCATTACACAACATTGTGGATACAATCAATCTGCTGCATGTAACACTCTACAAAATCATCTATTTCATCTGAAAAGAGTTCACCAACTTGTTTGGAGTGCCATTTTTGGAAGAATAATTTAAGTTTGTTATTAACAATAGTGTATTTTTCTACAGACTTCATCTGTTTAATTTTGTTGATGAAAGCAAAGATTCTGGGTTTTATCTCAGCACATCTACTTCTATATATGTATTGTTTTGCTAATAAAACTGTAAAAATGTCATCATCATCATCCTTGAAGAGAGACCTCTTGTGCCACTAGGTACACCGTCTGGAGGCAGTGAACCAGCATCCCTTTTCAAGCCCTTCTTGACAGAGGAGGAAATGTTCTTTGGCAGGTCAATAGTGTCAGTACATGGTGTACCACCAGAATCCAAACCCGACTGCTTGCCACCTGCCCCACTGCTGCTGGTTGAGCCACTTAGAGTGTTGCCAAGTCCATCTGGACCCTTCTTGCTGCTTTTGTCCTCAGTACCATTGCCACCACCACTCTTGGGACCAGGTGTAGGACCAGGTGTCAGCTGTAGAAGACTCCACTTCAGTTTGCCCATAACCATCTTGTCACCCAGTGTCTTATGCAAATCGATGGGATTACGAGGGAGTGCGGTGACGTGCAGGTACTGTATGCGTTTTAGGACCATGTCAAGGGCTGCTAGAGT
Source organism: Haplosyllis anthogorgicola (assembly GCA_038406195.1). Lineage (NCBI taxonomy): Eukaryota > Metazoa > Annelida > Polychaeta > Phyllodocida > Syllidae > Haplosyllis > Haplosyllis anthogorgicola. Next base: position 5,412 of record JBCAUI010512959.1, on the reverse strand, counting down.
TGTTGACATGTCTGTTAGCATATGCCATTTGCTGATGTGGGTGAGGCCTACCACAATGCATCGATATGCTGCCACATAGTGGTTATCCAAGTCTTCAACAGTCTCTGCATGGGACTTCGTGGCTTCTGCAAAGGCCACCGAGTGGTTGTGTGCTGTCTCTACCCAACCTGTGGTAAAGCCATCACCGACCTTGTTGGCCAACTCCTCTGGAGTCTTCGAGCCCTTGGCGTGCATGTCAATGACCCACTACAGGCTTTTCCTGACTGCCTTCTCATATGACACATTCAAATCAAACTATCTGGGAGTCTTCAATCCTCAGAGCCATGAAACCTCAGCAGTAATCCATCCCTGCAGCTTGGAAGTCAGCCAAGAGCTCTGCTTCTACTGGCATGATCATGAGTGGTCACCTAAACTTGGCAGGATCATCATAGTCATTGTCAGGAGCCTCATAACCCTCTAGCATCTGGCGGCTGTACCCGTCCTTCACCCCATAGCAGAAGTGCTGGCTGTCAGGGTGCGAGTGATTGGCACCATGTGATTCTGGTGGGCATGATGACCAATCCCTAGTAGCAAGCTCAAGTCCCCATCCTGGCTGATAGCCTCTTCAGTTGGACCATAAGCAGACACACATATGTGGGCTTGTGGTGTCATGATGCCCAGTTTGCAAACATGGGCATTGGTCTTGTAGGACTAGGGCATGTATGACCCGTGCAGCAGCACAGCTTTGCCATCGCAGGTTTGCAGGAGTCTGTGCCTGCACAGCTGGCAAGATCCTCATTGTAGTACCTTTCTTGGGTGGGAATGATAGTCAACTTTTTGTCTGAAGGATACATGAAATACAGCATGATTGGAATTAGTTGATGGGTGTGAGGGTCTATGGGCCAAGGACCCACCTCAGTCTTCTCATCAATGTGGATGAAGACCCCACATGGTTTGTCCATCTTGTCAGAAGCCACAGCCTCATTGAGCATGTCCAAGGCATTGGTGAGGCACACTGTCTCCTGCTTGTTGAAAGTAAACACCTGGCTGATGCAGTATAGATGCTTGATGCTGTGAATCACTGGAGATGGCTTGGTCACTGTCATAACAGAGCCAAGTTCGGTATCTTGACCCTGTCTTTGGGCACCTTCTGGGCACTGCTGGTGTAGTCACCAAAGTACCCAGCAGAGTGCATAGCATTCAGCACAGAGCAGGACTGCACCTCTGTGGACACCACCTGGACATAACTGAGAAGGTCTGAGCCAGACCACTCTAAGAAGGTTTCGTTTGTCATGTGGCGAGGGTCCTCGGGGAAATACTCCTCATCACTGCTACCAGATGGCACAGCTCCGGTCACCATGCCCTCAACAAGACTAGATGTGTGTAGTTTCTCTGGCATCTCTTGCCACCACACTGGCCAGATAATCCTTTGGTCACATTGCAAGAGGGACATCCCTGTTTGTGTGAGTGACCCATCTGGAGGAACAGGCTGAGTCTGACCTCTGCATATGTTTTGACTACTTGGCAGCATCAGATCATCAACTAGGCTCAGGTCATCATCCTGTGTCTGCTGCAGACCTTTAGGCAGCTTGTCTGGCTGTTTGTCCTGCTGTTTCCCATAAAGGAGTAGCTGCAATAGAGATGTACAAGTGAAAGTCTAGGGGAGTAGGTGCCAGTGTAAACTGAAAAGGTGGAAAACCATCTAGCAAAAACACAAAATGGTCAGGTTGACCATGCTGACCCCAACCAACAGCAGGAGGGTGGCATGACCTTAGCAGAGTTGGGGTCCATAGTCTCCTTGCCACTGGTCAGACAGACTGGTCTGGGTACTCACCTTGTCCCTGTTGGGGTCAGCCATCCTCTCTCTTTGAAGCATTTAGCCTGAGAAGTGCTGGAAAATGAAAATGAGGCACTGCACATGCTGGAAATCCCATGATGATGTAATGATGACATCATTACCAGTATAAAAACAAACCAAAGGGAATCCTGCACTCATTCAAAGCTCACCTCCCAAACAGAGAACATCACGGAAGACCCCTTCTTGTAAGTCCAACCCAGACCAGTCTGACATGAATGGTCCACCCGCTTACTGCCTACCATCACAGATGATTTTCACACCAGCCATCCCACCTAGCTGACCCTGCTAAACCAAAATTTGAGTTTGTGCATGCCTGTTGTAGCATTTGTGGTGGTGGTCATACCAACCAATTACTGCGACCAATTCCCTGCTAGTGGTGATGGAGCATTCAAGCTCATACACAGAGTCACCCTTCTGCTTGATTGGTGAACTGAGAGCCTTCACCCCAGAGAAAGACAGTGCTGACAAGGACAGGAAGCAGACTAGTCCTAAGAGCCAGAGCAACCTCCACAAGTTTCTAGATGAGGCAAGGCACACATGCAAAATTGAACAGTAGAAGGTTAGACAACCAGAGAGACAGTCACATAGATGATGCTCACAATCATGGCTGTGCTCTCAGTCCAACCACAATCACAGTCATCCTCAAGATGCATAGCAAGAGTTGTGGAGCAATTTGGCGACAAGACACCAGTGATGAGTATGACTACAAGGCTGAGAGTGAAGGTGGCTCACCTGCCTGGAGGGACCATAGACACATTGAGGATAGATCGGAAACCAGACCAAAGACCAGATACTCAGAGAAGTGGTCCGACAGGCATTGTAATGACTCGGTCAGCCCAAGCCAGCAAAGATGTCAAGAGAAAGGATAAGGGCATCCCACCAAATCCCATGTCACAACCAGCCAGCTGGATAAAATTCAAGCTTGACAAGGTCAGCAAAGCCAACTTGACAGTACCCGTATGGTGCGAGGAACTCATTTCTGTGTGTCCTACCCAATACCAGACCTTGGCAGCCTGGCTTCACTTAGCGTGGACCATGCCCAGGTCAGCAAAGACACACTACAACAGCATGGCTATCTTTTGTCCTCCTGAACCACTGCGCCTGCAGGTGGAAGACTTCACAGAAGACAGTTACATAGCGTCATGCTCTGGATTGACCTACAATGTATGAGAAAATGACAAACAGTGACTAAGCACAATGGGTGGGGTGCTGTTGCACACATGCCAGAGGACCGGGAACTTCAATAATGCTCAAGTTTGAGCATTCTGGCTGTCTGCCAGGATGTGTAGCAGAGTTCATAGACTTGACATCACCAATGATCGATCTGGACCCCAAAGATTTTGTAACATACATGAAAAGCAAGTGATTGGGTGTGTCAGAAGGGTTCCTGGACTTTTCACTGCATGGCAGCACCCAATTTGCCCTTTACAGTGATGCTTTCCATGGCATGATCCATTCAACGATGAAATCGGTCATGTACAAGATGTCCCCACCAACTGAGAAATGGGGAAGTAAGTGAGGAGACTTGCTACCAGAAAAGACCATGGCTCCATCCTGATTCCCAGAATGAGGACCAGGTGACCATGGCTAGTCTGTCATGGTGTACCCCACCATGGCATCAGGTGGGAGCCCACAACCAGTGTCCAAGCCACTCACGCTGTTGGCAATACCAACTGAGGCCACCCCGCCACTACTGCTTACGACTGAGGTGAACATGATAGAGGAAGAGAACTTTACACATGTGCCCCTGCCCTCAGTGGAGGGACCTCATGATACGATCAATGATGAACTCCTTGTGGCAGATGTGGTAGTCTGGCCTGCCAAAACCAGCACCGCTGATGTAGATGTCACACTGTACATGGGCATAGGGATGTTCAGACATAGGGATGTTAATACAATACATCATGCAATGATGATGTCACCTGCTTAATGCATAAAACAGCAGCAGCACATGCACTCAATGTTCTTTGGTACTAGACTCCATACAGGAAGGATTGCATACCCTGTCACCCCAACCCCAGTTAGCTGCTTAGTGCAGAACATTTCAATCATTATCAATTAATCGTGTTATGTTTGCTGACCAAGCACTCTGTGTGGAGATGCTGCTTAAGTTATAATGTTATAAATTGTGTTACTTGGGAATATTAACAAATGAGCAACATTACAAGTTCATTTATAAAATATATTACATGGTAAATAAAAAAGTAAACCTATAATAATTTACATTGGTTGCTATGGTATCTTGAATAGTGTGTTGCCATGGTAACAAGTGTTACTTTATTGTGAGACAAGTTGACATCAACTTGCATGTGACATGTTAAGTCAAGAGGTTGAATATTTTTAGCATAAATATGTGAAATGTAGATTAGCAATGGTTACCATGGCAACCAAAACAATACATTACAATGAAAACTTTTTTCCTTTTCACAAAATTGTGATATGTATGTATGTATAGTTTTATCTCAATTGGCAAATTGGTTAATATCTACAAAATTGTTTAGTTTCAAGTTGATCTGATAAATAGGTGAAATGTGATAAATAAAAAAGTAAATCTAGAGCAATAACAACATAACAACTGAAACTGTAAATTTAATATTGAAATATCATGGTTAAGTAACACTTGTTACTATGGCAATACAATATTGAGGTTACCATAGCAACTATTGTAAACTGTCATAGATTTACTTTTACTTTATTCCTGTTTCACCTGTTTATCAAATGAACTTGAAACTAAACACATTTATAGATATTCACCAGTCCCACAATTTTGTGACATTTGTTTCTATGACAGAAATTTACTTTGGTTACCAAAGTTATTGTGAGTCAAGATGATATATACTTGCATGCCAAATATCAAGTCAAAAGAATAAATATTTGGAGGGTAACAATGGAAAACATGAATTGACAATGGTTGCTATCGCAACCAGAACAATGTGTTACCATGGAAACAAATTTCAAAAAGTTATCAGATAAGTCAAAGTCTAGGCATACATAAAGTTTTATCTCACACCAATAATTATTTTGGGTACAATGGCTGAAACCTGAAAACCCAAGATAAATATAGGTTGGTTGTCATGGTAATTAGAATATTATTTTGCCTTGGAAACCAATGTCACAAAATTGTGTGTCAATATATTATCTTCAATTATGCAAAATTTAAGGTTAACTTTGTACGTAGTTAAAACACAAAAAATCAAAATGTGAATTTGAAAATGTTGCCACAGTAACCACCATAATGCATTGTCATGGAAATGAATGCCTCTAAAATGTGGTTAACTTCATTATTTACAAGTCCTGACAATTTCAAGTTGAAATGTTAATTGTGTGAAGAGTGCTGGTAGAAAATGTAAACCCTTATTTTGACATCATAGCATTTTGAACTTTTTGGCGCTGAGGGGAGAAATCCTCCCCTGTGACCTAGTAATAACAGGCCTGGTGAACTATGTGAATGATGTGAGGGATTGGTGTGCACTTTGTGAAGGAGTTGTTACATTCTCTATTGACACCAATGTTAAAGTTTTGGGCATATTTTATCACTTTGAAACACCCAAATCTCAGCATCTAGAAGGAATTTT
>JBCAUI010512948.1:0-12421 GCA_038406195.1 Haplosyllis anthogorgicola | reverse complement strand
CTCAAAGTTGTCTGAAAATCCCTTTTGGACTCCATTTAGACTGCTGTAGAGGACCCATTTTCAGCTATGGCAAAGAAAAGCATTGAAATTGTGGCAAATTCAGTGCATAACATTCAAGGCACATTATCCCCAAAATGCACAGTACAGACCAAATTGATCGAAAAATTTTCAGAAGGGAGAAATGAGTGACTCCACAAACCATGCACTGTCAAGCTAGCTCTGAAACAGGCTATTTTTGCCATATTTTCCGGTGCTTAAAGGGTTAAACTAAATAAGCGAGTGAAATGGCAAGCAAAATAGCAAGTGAAATACTTCACCAACAGCTATAATGTAAAAATATGAATAAAATGTTGTAACTTTATGTTGCAAAAAATCTGTTGTCATCATCTGTTTTTTATTCAAAACATATTTACTGCTAATCACTACATGCTTTGTGTGAAAGAAAAGGGCAAATGAAGCATGAAGAATAAAAGAGTAAACCTTTGAAATATGTGGCAAATCTGTTAAAACACAACACACATTTCTTATTAATCTGAATGGATTTTCGTATCCTTGGGGTGAATTTCGAAACAAGGCTTTGTGAAACATCTCACAAAATTTATCGTCACACTAAACATTATTCTTTGTTAACTTTTTCGCAGGGGATGCCATCAACAATTATTATTTTCCCGTGTTCATACCTATTGGTATATTAGGAAACATGCTGTCATTTCTGGTAAGTATGAGTTTGATGCCTCTGCTTTATAAAAGAAATTTTGTGTCCCAAAAGTGTCAAGAAATTGAGGTGTTCACAAAAGAATGAATTTGAAACAAGCCAGCTTAGCTATTTGAACATGTAATAATTTCAGTAATAACTTAAAAATAAAAAATATAGCACTGCTAGCACTGGCAGACATTTCATTTTTCTCTCCAACTTGGTGTGTAGCGTTTGTTAGGTTTCGTCGCATGTGCGCTTTTTTCCGTTCTTATTGGTCAAGATCAGGCAATTCACTTTTTTATCATACAAAATTTTCCTAATTCAAGAGCAATGTTGTTAGTGTCTTGTCAATTGCATATCTGGGTATGTATTCAGGGTGCATGCAGATACCAAAATATTTCAGCGTGAAGGCCACAGTACTCAAAATAGTTATCCGCCGAGATCAGTCAGACATTTTCTGCAACGGAAAAGAACGTGTTTTTCAGGGACGAAAACAAATAGACTACATCTCTAGTAATGTATCTTTTCGCCGCTAGTAGGCTCTTTGCCGCTGCGGATTAGGACTGAAAGGCCAGTGCAAAAAACTATTTGAGTTATTAGAATTTGACTCTAACATATTTTTATCATAAAACATTTACATCATTGCTCTCACCTTATAAAAATGTGTGATAATAAATTAGGTCAATTTTGGTGGTATAAAACAAGAACATTTGTGATGAAAACACACAAAAGCTACATAATCATTCGGCATGCCCCAAGTAAAAGATAATTCAGATATTTTGTCCGATGTTTACACAAAAATATATTTCAATTAGTCCACTTTTAGGGATGACAGGTTATAAAAACCCCGATGTTTTTATCAATTGATACAGTTTTAACTAAACAATAAAATCATTAAGTAGACAAAGCTTCCTACCAATATGCCTCTCAACAATTATGTATCACCACTTAGTAAGTATTAGATAATATCTTTGTCATCACGAATGTTGACCTGCTGTACCTGGAAGTGGGCTCACTGAAATATCGTTAAGTAAACGTCGGATAAAATAATCTTTTTGTTGGGACATGTCTATTGTATCTTGCAGGTAATGGTTCAGTCTCACAACAGACACTCGGCCATGTCACTGTACCTGGCATCTATAGCTGTTGTGGATACTATAATTCTCTCAATAGGTATTTTATTATTAATTTTTTTTCGATCAGTTCACAAATTTCCCTGGTATTGGAATATCATCAAATAATCTTACAATTGTAATATTTAGCCAAACCTTTCCTTCTTTATTCATCTATGAATCTCATACCCAAATAGTTTTCAAATCAAGAGCACTGTACTGAATTGGGAACGATCATTACTGTATTGGCCTGTAAATAGTCTTCATCTCTGAGAGCTAGTGATACCTTCTTTAATTCCAACTGATTTCACATCGTAGCACTTGTGTTGGGCAAAGCACTCAATAGCAGTTGTTATTTTGTACACGCCTCAATGCACAGCATGTTTCACAATGCCCCCGTGAAATTACCTTCCGAGGTGAAATATTCAATTTAGATGACGTATCCTAATGTTTTGGTAATAAATAATCCCAAAATTAATAACATTTTGTTCTTTTGATCATATCTGCATCTATTTGACTATCCCTAAGTTACTTGAAATGTCTATATCACAGAGATTCATTGATGTTAATCTTTTATGTCCATGTCCTTCATTCTGATAATGTTTGTTCTGCCAAGTTCAAGGAATTTTTTAGCACAACACGCTACCTCTCCATTAATATGGGAAAGAAAACGGAACTGTTTTTATCAGGTGGTGGGACGACAGATAGGTGACTACAAGACAAAATGAACTGCATACACGGACAACAGAACATGTTTGGCAATAGCTGAACAATTTGATTTTGTGACTTATAATTGAAATCTAGATGTAAAAACTGCGAGACAGTATCTTGTAAGCTGTGTACAACCTTTGTAAATGTACTAACATTCTGAGTAAAGCACAGAAAGTCTTGATGTGAGATAAAAATGCAATAGCCGAAATTTTAAAACCTCCAAAAAGCTATTGTGCATAAATAGTTCTCCTTTACTAAAATAGAAACTATTTTGTATATCCTTATCATCTACTAAATGCTCCTTGTCTTCTAAAGCATAGGCCAAAATATGTTGTTAAAGAATGGTTTGATTTAAGAATTGATTTTGTTAGATACTATTTTCCTGCTGCACACCCAGCTGTAGCCGTCCTACCCCCGATTTATGGCTGTCTTGTGCAGTAAGGTAGAGCCTTTGGGAATAAAAAGAAACAACAGAAATCCACAAATTCTTGTGGGTTCTACAAGTCACAGCTTGAAAGCACAACCTTTAATTTCATTTAAGGAATGTATGCTTCAGTTAGTAAAATGAGACAAGGCATGTAACTAACATGCACAGTCTATTAACTAAACAAGGACGTGTAGACTACACCGTGCTACAACATCGCCATGCATGAATGCACCTAGTGGTCTGCCATTGCTGTGCCTCATTAATCTAATTAATAAACCTCAATTTATAACCCTCAAAATCTATCCCATAATTTAGCAGTATTTTTGCCGGGGATCGCCTAGCTACAACTCTGTTGTAGCAATGATGGGTCATGGTGTAAGATTTACCTTAATTTCGATCTTATCAGACATCTTATCTCCATTCCAGGTCTTACTACGTATTTGACCATGGTGCATAACGTGCACGTTCCACCCGGGCAGTACTGGTATTGCACTCTTGCAATTACTGTTCTATTTGCATCGTTTCTCTGTAGTACTTTACTCATCGTGAGCATGACATTTGATCGTTGCTACAGCATAATAAGGCCACATAAGGCTGCTTCATTTAATACGGCTAAAAGAGCTAAGATTACTATTGTTTGTATTATTATTTTTAGTATCTTATATAATATTCCACATTTGTTTATAAGCAATCATGAACACTGGCAGTGCTTGCCATATGGTGGGGCTTTGGGAAAGCCCTATGGTGAATTTTATTATTGTGTTTCATTTGTCATAAACTATGCCCTACCATTCGTATTATTATTAAGTATGAATAGTGTTATAATTCACAAAATACGTAAAAGATCGCTGTTGACAAACAAAAGAATTGTTAATGATACTGGAGAAGGCATTAAATCTAAAACCAAAACATCTGAAGGTCAAATATTTGCAATTTTACTCCTTGTAACTTTTGGATTTTTAATTCTAACTACTCCTGGATACATGATGTTTCTATTTATTATGCTAGTTAATTTCTTTGCCTCTCCCAAAGTTTTTGCCGGCTACTATTTATTTTATAATGCCGCTCAAAAATTACATTACACAAATCATGGTATAAACTTTTTTCTATACGTCATATCAGGACAAAAATTCAGAACAGATTTGCTGAAATTATTTAAATGTCACAATGAGAAAGCGAATGAAACTTCGCACGATACATCTCTATCGGTGATAACTAAATAGTCTAGTCCTTACAGTCCGAAATATTCAGTTATCAGGATCAGTGGAGGTGAACACCACTTTTATCACATTTGTGATGCTGTCTGTTTACATTTTAGACAAATGAGGGTTAACAAATATCTAAATTAGTCCATCTAAAAGTGAACTTAATTCAGGATCTGCACGTCAAAGCAAACAATGAAATTTGCAAATAAATGGTGGGATAGATACTGTTAACAATATTTTAGTGCAGATAGATAGTGGTCATGTCTTTTGACATTCACCTTCTGGTAAGTACTCTTATAAATGGCCACCTAGAACCAATATTACACAGTGTTTTGTCCAATTGAGGATCAACACAGAAATCATACCGATTGAGTACATAAGGGTTCATAAGGCAACTCCCATAAGGTACAGTGTTAAAGTTCTGATACGAATTTTGTGCACTGAGAGTCAGTACAAGTCAATATGAGTGCGAAAAGGTCATCCATGAGGGTGTTTCCGCAGTTCCTATCTGTTTTCATTGTGCTGCATTTTTAAACTCCTATCTTTCTTAGTTTGCTCAGTTCATCATCAGAAATCTTCTTGAAATGTTCTTGTAGCTGTGTTCTTTTAACAGGTATTTGATTTTATTTGTGAATGAGCACACATCTGCAAAACTTGTTTGCTCATTAATTGCTCCTTAAAATCTTTTCATTTACGTACTGAAATCGATCACGTAATCACATTATCAAGTGAATACGAATTGCGGGCGGCAAGTAGTTCACCTGGTCAATACCAATTTTCCTACAATTTCTATTAATACAATTAACATTTGCATGTTATTGACCAATGGGTTCGACTGATGTCGCCTGTATGTCGAATAAATATTTGAACATTTTACTAGATCCTCACTGGCAAGTCACCTGGTCCGTCCGTTTGAATGACAGTCACTGCAAAATAGAACCGCGGGGCACCAGCCCAGCAATCCTAGGGATTCTCAATTCTCCTAAAAGCACACTCGTTTTACTGCATTATCAATGGTTCAATGGATCTAGTTGAAATAAAACAGAATCTTGTAGATTTGTTGTTACACATGCTTTATTGTAGTTCACAGTGTTGAAGCAAAATGTACAATGCATGTCATACATCTCATACAGTAACAAGAATCACTCAGTTGTTTAGTCTTGCACAATTTCACAACATTATGCAATAAATCCAGAATATTCTATACAATAACAGGATATATGTATTTAAACAACAATATGTTACAGAACATAGAACATTGATAAGATAAACGGCATCTGGGACAATCCAGATGATTACACAACACAATGAAATATATTACACAATACTATGAAATACATTGCACAAGCACTTCCGTGATCTAGATAATTGCGTAATACAACACTACTGTTTCCCTGATTGGCTCCAGTAAACTTGTTAAAACCCCTATTGTCCTTTTGGAATGTCATGTGTGAAATCCTGGGATCTTATCTGCAATGGTCATGAGAGCCGTTCTTGTAGAAAATATATCAGAATATAAAAGTAGACAGAAAAACATTTGCTTTTCAACTAAAATATTTCATTGACTGCGAGACAAATATTCTACAGTGGTGAATGCACCTAGTTATATAATAGGGTTAGTATTACCATAAGTACATAAACATTGAAGCTCCCAAACAATAAGAGGGTTTTTTTGGAGAGGAGCGTATCGCTGGGACAAATTCGGCTGCTAAGGCGACTAGTAACTTGTGATGGAAATCAAGACAGACACATCCCGTCAAGATTAGCTTCAGTTCAGGGAAAGCAACTTGAAAGAATTGATGATTACACAACTATTTTTTAATGTTTAAGCTGTTACTCTAGCAACTAAGTATTTCTTTAGATATTCAACTTTATAAGCGCCCGCATATGCGGGAAGGTAATGTTTTCAGTCGTGTCTGTGTGTCTGTGTGTGTGTGTCTGTGTGCCTGTCTGTCTGTCTGTCTGTCCGGGCTATAATTTTTGAACTGCTTGACCTAGAAACTTCATTTTTAGTATGGTGGTACATCTTCATAATATCTAGGACAAGTTTGCATATCAAGGTCATTGGGTCAAGTTCAAGGTCACAGCAATAAAAAATGTCAAAATGTTTAGTGTTGTCTACTAATACTATGTTATGATGTTCGAGACAAGTAACTGGGGTCAAGGTCAAAATATAGGTCAAGGTCACTTGAAGGTCAAGGTCATTTCAAGGTCAAATTTCTAGATTTTTGTAATTTTTTTCATGTTTTAATAACTATTTGTATTTTAGTTACTATTTGCATTTTAATGACTATTTTCAAAGCGGGCAGTTTAGCCTTTGATTGGAAGGCATTCTTGTTAGATATTTATTTGTGTGGGGAGCAACTGTATTATTGAATGGAGAACAAGAATGCCTTTCAGTCAAAGGCCCACTGCCCACTGTGCATTTTAGTCATTAAAATGCTATAAATGTTAAAACATGGAACATTATAAACAAAATAAAGAAATTTGACCTTCAAATGACCTTGACTTATTTTGACTTTGACCAAATCTATTTGTCAGAAGTATTGTAATGTGATATTGGAAATATGAGTCAAAAATTGTACATTTTTTATTACTGTGACCTTGAACTTTACCCAATGACCTTGGTACTCAGTAATGACCTACATAGTATGAATAACTACCAAATTGTAGAAAATGAAGTTCTTACCAAATTTCACATTAAAGCAGTAGCCATTAAAAGAAAAAGAAACTATTTTGGGATTTTTTTTTTTCAAGCATATTTTACAGTTTCTGGAGAAAACACTTAATCCATAGCATAGATTATATACTCAAGTATGTTCATGTTCAAAGTGAAAATTGTAACATGCTGTTTAGAATACATGCAAAAGTCTGAAAAATATGTTCCTCTCTTGTGACCTTAACCTTGACCTTGTTTGCTTGGCACTCAGACATTGATTATAGCTTGTGGTAAACTACCACATATCTAAAATTCAGCTTCCCATGTAGTGTAGTTTAGAAGTGACAGTTGAGTATAAAATAAATCAGAAAACATTAATTTTGACCATGACACTCCACAGTTCATACCCTTGAAGGCCATGCCACATCCAAGATATGGTAATCATCTATCTACATACCAAAATTGAAGATCCTATTTCAAGTCAATCAGAAGCTTTTGAAGAAAGATGAAAATTTATTTTTTCACACCTGTAACCTTGAACCTGTCACAATAACGTTGAAATTCTACCTTGGCCTAGATAATCCAATTCTGTACCAACATGCAAAAAATCAAATCATTAGGTTTAAGTTTCCAAAAGTTATAGGATGGACAGACAGACAACATGAAAGGTCAGTAAGTGGGATGACACATGACTGAAAATATCACTGCTGCCGTTACGCGGGCAGTAAAAATGTGCATGTACACATCCTTTACCACGTTACATTCCAATCTATTCAAGGGATGCTCCTGATTTGTTCATATTTCCATGATGTTTGCAGATTGAACATCGATGTAAATCTCTCTCGATTGGTCCGTGTTAAAATTGTGGTCAGGTTTAACTTACTGCTTCGTAATTAGGCAATATGTACTTTCATATCACAATCCTGTTTTTTTGGTTTTTTTTACAATTTCGATGTGATGTGACTAAATTTGCGGTAAAATTCTCTACTGCTATCATCATGTAGTTTCACAGAAATGTGAGTAACGTTTGAAGCGTAGACATTTCAGTTATCTGCTTTTTGATGACATCATTCGACTTCTTATGCCGATACCTCAACGTCACAGTTAACTGGATAGATGAAGAACAAATTTGCCATACTATTCATAAACGGTTGTTTCTCTATTGGTGTCCAGGTTGTACTTATTAGATGTGTAGCAGATCTCAATTTTTCTGTTTTCCGCCCGACGACCAAGCGAAATTAAAATAAATTTAACTAAATTTAATCAACTTTAATTCTAAATTCAAGACAATAGCTTGAAAAGGTTCCTCTCGCACCAGAAGATTTCCATTAGTGAATCGTCAGAGGTTCTTTGTATGAAAGAAAATTCACCTTAACAAACGTTCACAAAAATTCTGCAGCCTTAGAAGTTGCATTAGCTTCTGTCTATGTAACACTTTATGTATTGACAAAAAGATACTTAACGATGTTGATTTTTTCTTCTGAAGGAACAAATATTTCTCGTAGCCATTTTCGTCGAGACGACACTCATAACTAGTGATTGTAACTGCAGTCAGATTTGATGTACAATGTGTGCTTAATATAAGTATTATGTTGATAGATTCATATGTAGAAATGGTGAACCAATTAGGATGTGGTTATCCCATGTAACCATTTAAATCCGTTGGAATATAATTGATACTTGATTGATTATTATGTATGATGTTGACACAGTGCTTTCTCTTTTCGAATAAACAATAAATTTAGCTTGTAGTTTTACATCTTACACTATAAAATAAATAACTAGTTGGTTTACTGTGAAAGCTGCAACAAACTAGGCAACTGTAAAATCTGACAGTTACAAACACTGCCAGTAATCAGGACCTTAGAGAAATAGGACGTTTGCTTAGGTCTATATGAAATACTGGTATATATATTATTTATGAATCTGATCCAAAGTATGACATTGTCATGGGAGGTCTAACAATGAGTAACAGCACACATGTTTATGAAAATGTTAAACCAAATTTTACTAATCATCTCATTACAAACGAATATGAAGCTAGTAATGTTAAGAGCCTGGCGATGGAATTTATTACGTTTAAAATTGGTAAGCTTGCATTTGCATCCAGTACACGGATTTCATATCAGAAGTTTAACAATGGCGCATCAAAAGCACAGCGGGAAATTCTTCATTCTCTTCTTTGTTCTCTTCGTTTCAAAAATGATACGATTTCTATGTATTGTTACATCTTATGTGCATTCATTTTCGATATTATTCTCACATTCAGTACGGTACAAAGTGTAACATACAAAGGGTTATTTTATATCTACAATTCCGTGAAGGTGTGAAGGCGTGTTGAACGTAAATGGTAAAGCATAGAAGTTTTTTGTAGCCCCACAATTGTAGCAGCACCTGGCGGGCAATGAATAACAAGTTACACTTTGTACCCTACTGTTTCTGCTCTTTACTTCAATTCGATGACACAAACAAGGAATTGAACGCACTTTGTGAAAATTTATCTCACATCACAGGGCCTAATTAACGTCTTAAATTATATTATACATTAGCTGCAGCTCTGGATACACGTTTGGACCGGATAAAAATCAGAAATTGTTATTTAGACTAATTTTGACACAACCCGGGTTATACCGTGGCTCATAGACCACTTAAATTCCATGGCACACAAGCAAATTTGGATTATTTTTTAACTTTACAATTTGTACAAAATATTGCTATGGGACTATTCAGGCAGAAAATAGATCTAGAATTCATCACGGTCAAGTACTTTTCCAATTCGGAGAAACGCATATTTATGAAATTGTTTCAAGTGAATTTTGAAAAATGTTTTCTTCACATCTGTGAAACAACGTGGAATTGTTTTCTTCCCCTGTGTTCTCAAGTAAATTTTCTCAAACTATTTGCCAGATCCTGAAATGAATTTCATTTTGCGTCAATGGAAGGAATTCCATGATGTGTCTCTGATTCAGACAAAGGGGCCTTTGTTCTCAAAATGAAGATCATTAATTAGACATTTCATCCTCTGTTGCCGTCCTTATCCTGCCTACTCTTCGGCAGCAAGCCAAGTGTACAGCTTCTAGCTGGGCTGAATTTGGAGAAGCTTACGTAGTAAGCGTGGCTACTCCACTTGCACCCGCGGTATTATCATACAAAACTGAAATGAAAGGGTGCTGTTTTGTTTGGAAACTGAGACACTTTTCAGCAAGATGCTCTTTTTTTCTTCAATATATATAAATTAATTATTATTCACAGGGCATGTCATCAACAAATCTTACTTTCCGCCATTTATTCCCATTGGAATTATTGGAAATATTCTGTCATTTCTGGTAAGTCGCAACTTTCAATGGTAATGGCTTTATCGATCTTTTTAGAAGAACTTTCAAGAAGAAAATTTCCCGTGTAAAATTATTATTAAAAATTAAGCGCCCAGTAACAAATGAATTTCATGCTGAGCTAATTAATTCAATTGTTGCGAGGCGCTAAACAGATAGTAATTTCATGCAGTGATGTGCATTAAGGAAAAGTTTGATATTCTATTGTGGAAACTTTTATTCGATGTTCTTGTAAGAGCCTCGAAATTTAGTAATGAAACCAAAAATTAGTAAATAGCAATTTCTTATATCGTCTTTCTAAAATAACAGTAGAAATTTGCTGTCTATCTTCTCAATCTGCCTTAAGCAAACAAAATAAACTTTGAAAACCCGTTATTATCCATTTTAGGTCATGGTTCAGCCTCACAATAGGCACATATCAATGTCGCTGTACCTAGCATCTATAGCTGTTGCCGACACTGTGGTCCTGTCAATAGGTAAATTTGTGTTGTTGGGTTACTTGGGTAACTTGTACAGGTAACAGTTCGATCCACTCTTCGAAATTCAGTGATCCAAAATATTAATCTCTGATTAAAACACAGAAACAAGCAGACGTGACTGAAAACGGTACCTTTCCGCCCACGCTAGACCTTAAGAGGTTTGATGGTAAGAGAATATTCTTAATGTGGTCAATGTCACTTTCGGGTTACATTTTATTAAAGGGCGACATAAATAATTATCATTTGTCCTTCACAATGCGGTAGACATTGTATCTATATTGAGGTAGACATCAATGTTTCTTGAAATAAATTAAGGATAATCAGGCAAAAAAGTAATAAAATATAGTTATTGACACCAACATATTTAGAAACAATATGACAAATCTCAATATATATTCGACAGATCAAGAATTCAGAGGAAATTTTGCCCTCCGCAAAGTACGTGAACTGGCCAATGGACTATTGTGTGCCTCTTAGCATGGCACTCAGAACAAAAGGTTTAAAGGTACGAGAGGGCCCGCCTACCAGATACAATTTCCATTGTCTGTGTTGACCATTTCTTGATCTGGTGCTACTAAAAACCAAAGCAGAAACGTTAAACTCTTTTAAACTAAAATTTCAAAAAAGTTATTGTGAAAAACCATAAAACGCCCCAGAATATACAGCGATGGAGAAATGGATGGAAGAAACTTTGTGATCGACTGCTTTGCCCTAGGGCAAATAACTTGTTCTTTATTTATTTCAGCTTTTGTCTCATACTTAGCGATGGTGCATGGTGTGTATATTCCACCAGGGCCGTTGGAGTACTGCACTGTTTCAATGATGGTTCTGTTCATTGCATTTCTCTGCAGTTCTCTATTCATACTCAGCATGACGTATGAACGTTTCTACAGCATCATAAGGCCGCATAAAGCGGCTTCATTTAATACGGTTAAAAGAGCTAAGACTATTATACTTTGTATTGTTATTTTTAGTACATTTTACAACATTCCACATTTGTTTACAAGTAGCAATGGAGACTGGGAGTGTGTACCATATGGGGCTGCAATGGGGAAATCCTATGGTCTAATATATTACTGGCTTTCATTTGTAATTCACTTTGCGTTACCCTTTGTTTTACTGTTAGGTATGAATAGTGTTATCATACATAAAATTAGTAGAAGAGCCATCCTAACAAATAAACGTAACACAGGAGAATTAGGTTCTCGACAAAGCAAAAGTCAAGAAAAAAGTTGCAAATCCAAAAACTCTGAAAGTCAGATATTTGCTACCTTGTTTTTGGTCACATTTGCTTTTCTTCTCCTGTCAACACCGGCCTATTGCTTTTTCCTCTCAGTCATGCTTTATGACTTCTTTTCCACGCCTAAACTTTATGCTTCATACTATCTATTTTATAATGTCGCTCAAAAGCTACATTATACAAACCATGGTGTAAACTTCTTTCTTTATGTCATATCTGGAAACAAATTTAGATCAGATTTAGTGAGATTATTCATACGAAAGGATAGACTTCCTGAAGGTTTATCAACTGGAACTTCCTCGGTTTAATGACAGTTTCTTTAATTGACGTTCATCACTCGAGTAATTTCGTGCAAGCCAACACACCAACTTTAGACAGTGCATTTGTGCATCTCACAAAAATTTCACTATGCAAGAATAATCACGTTCATGTGTTACCATTTTACATTCATTTAAAGATGTGTGCAGATCAAAATCATAGTCTACTACTAACAAATTTAAGAGGCGGAAGTGTCACATTCCAACAGCCAATGAGGTGTCCTCATTGCCAGACATAAATT
>JBCAUI010512937.1:0-12421 GCA_038406195.1 Haplosyllis anthogorgicola | reverse complement strand
CACTCTACTTTAATTACAGTTAAATGCAAATTAATAACATCAAAGGTGCAATATTATGAAAGTGATGATAAAAGTTAGCATTTTCAAAAGTTACGAGTAGTTATGAGTTGTTCACAAATACAGATAGTTTTGAAGATTTGCAATTACTGCTGCGGTGCACCGCACCGTGTGTCTGTCACACCGGTTTGACCGTTGTACGGTGCCAAATCCTAGTACGCATACAACATTTCAGAATGATCATAATTTTTGTGTGCCTGTCGTGTAAAAGGCAAGGACACAACATCAATGACACTATTGTTGATTACAAAATTGAAAAACGCACGAATTTACATATATGTACATCTCCAAGGATGTGTTTGCAGATTTCTTTGTGTACCCCTACCAGTCATTGGCTTTTATCAATAAATATTTACATTATCTTTATTACGAATTTAGATTACAAAAAGAAGAAAGAAGACGAGGACGATGAAGAAGACAGTATAGAGGAAGATCAAATTGAAAGCTCACCAGAAGAAACAATGGATGAAGAGAGAGCACAGGCAAGCAGCATAAATGACGAATCACCAACAGGCGATCTCATGGATGCAACCGACAGAGAGGCGGTAGAAGCGTTTGAGAAAGGTAATTGCCAAAGGCCAGAAAATCGCTCAAGACATATTACATATAAATGAATTTTACCTCAGCTGAAAATCTCATATCTTTATTTGTTTTCACTGCTGTTTGGCGTAGCATCATATACAATATTCTATAGAATATACCAATGCTTTAAGTTGATGAGAGATACAGCACATATATTTGAAAGATAACTGGTTAAGATAGTCACACAGACGGTAATATAATCACGTACTTTGTCAAAAACTTTGTTCTTTTACAGAATTTGATGAAATCGCAAAAACAGATGCCCACAAGGAACATATATCTCAATACAGAGATAACATAGAAAGTGCAGTGTCTGCCCAGTTTAATGATATCGTAGAAGAGGTAAGAAAAACTAAGCGTGTCTCTGTCCTTGTGTCGAGAAAATATGTTGGCATTTGCAACTGCATTGTCATTTACGTAGTATTTAATTCACGTCAGACAAATTACCTGATTTTCTGTATTCCATGAAGGCACAAGCAGAGGTTGGAGATGAGGAGGGAGTGGAAATAGATAAAACAGAAGCTTTTGCACAACTTGCCAAGACCTTAAATAAGTTGATGAACAAATTGGAGCACACAGAGAAAGGTAAAATGGAAATTTCACGTTTTTCCTTATCCAACCTTCAGTGCAAGTTTAAAAGTGCTATTTGTTATTAAATAGTTATTTTGCAGAAATAGAAGAGATTGACCACAGAATAGAGGAAACCGAAAAAATACGAGATGAACTGAAGAAAGAAGTAAGAGAGGACGAATTGGAGAACGAGGACAAAGAGGACAATGACTTGCTAATCTACACAACAGACGATGGTCAGCTTGTATTTTCGGGGTTTTTTTTACACATTCTTCGTTATGCTAAGAAAGAATTTACAGCAGACAACAAATGGAAACATTTTCCGGGATTTCCAAGAAAGTATTTTTTCTGTTCTTTTAGGGAATTCGAAAGGGCACCAATATTTCAAATTATTAATGTTCACGGTACAGTATTATAAGGCACATTTCACATTATCTTTTTAGTTTACTTATAAGTAATGCCACGGACGGGAAGTTAATATTGTCACGTTCAAATACTTACTGATTTTAGCTGTTAAGAATTTTCTATTCTTTGTTAACCACAGGTAAAAATACAGAGGCAGCACAGAATTTAAACACAGATACACCTCACACTGCAGACAGACAAACAGACACGGGTGACACAGTAGAAAACACTCGGCCTGATATCCCAATTCCACCCGATGATGGGAAGGTTAAAGTTCGCATCGTTAAATTAGCAGAGAAGGCCATGGGTAACCCTTCTGTTGAGAAAACTGACACTGAGTCACCACCGAGTCAAAAACATCTAGATATTCCAGCAGAGAAAAAAGCGCAGCTGGAATCGACCGTAAAAGATACTCTAGAAAAGTCTGGATTAGAAACTCAGGGTAACACACGCCGTTTTCTTGGCATTTCAAGTTTTGGGAATATGTCTAATTATAAATACAGTAAAACTTGCTGGCTCAAATACTGCTCCATAAAATGCACAGTTTGAACAAAACAGGTTTAATTGCTGAATCTATGTTTACTCGAAATGTGAAACTTTTCTGCATATTTTACTGTATTTATGTAACATAATTCCTCTAATTATGGCACATCTTCCCTGTGGTCTAAATATGGCACTTCGTCCCTGTAGATTCACATAAACCTTGAATGTTGGCACGCCTTGCGATAATTAGAGGGAATCTTGCACATGCTGTTTACCCATTTATGTATTATGTAGATTTAGATACTACACGTACTTTCATTTAGTTACATTCAAGATACATCTATCCTGGTAAATTTCATGTGTGATGTACCGACTTTTTTTAAATTTATTTTTAAAATAGTGGTGTCTATTTTGTGTATATTTATAAATTTTTGCATTATTTTTATCAAATGAAGTATCATACTTTATGGTGATCAGTGTTCTGTTAACATTTGTCAGTGAGATGCGTCTTAGTGAATGTTTCAATTATCAATTAAAATAATTAATCATCATGGCAAAATCACAAACTATAGAGTAAGATATTCAAGACTGTGTGTATTTGTCGGTGCATTTTTCTTGTTTATCCTCATTTCAGGTCGTAAAATAGAAGTAAAAATTATCACCGCCGGTTACTATGACGACGAGGACAACACTATGCACATTCTATCTGACACAGAATCTCGAGAATTTAATAAAATGATTGTTACCATCTTGGTAGGTGGTTGGGTTTTTTATAAATTAAAAGAGAAAAAATAGAGAGAACACTGATAATGAAAGCCCCTCCTTATTTTTAGTGTGTCCCGAGGATGTTGAGCATAAGAAATGTGGACTCGAACCTAATTAAACCTTTCCGTTCATAAGTCAGTCTTTGCTTTTGTTAGACACTGTAGCCAGTTCCACTGAGCATAACGTTACAAAACAAATATATTTTCAGGGTGGAAACAACGAAGCTGTAAGAGAATTAGAACATCAGCAAGAAATGGAAAATAATTATAACTTTGTCTGGGGGAAAGATAAGAAAACTAAGCAACAGTCTACCAGTGATAACGATAAAGACCCATTGGATAATTTATAACAGTCAATTAGTAATTCGGGTTCTTTATATTGAGAATTTGATATGTTTATGTAACTGTTCAGTTCACTTCCCAACATACAGTCGTTGGTTATTTCATTTAGCTAAATGGGTGATGTAAAAGTCATACGGTAAAATACTTTACGTGTAGCAGGTTAATTAGGTGGGGGTTAAACTAATCTTAATTCCAGACATTAGCACTCATTTTACGTTTTTCATTAAAAAAACTGGTTACTGCATGTGTATAATGGGTGGGTGTCCGCTGATGCTTTCCATTCATTCTTGCTCAGAAAATGTATTAATCAAAATATGGATTTCATGGGTACTAATATTTTCAAACATACTGTACTAACTTTAGAATATTCAACTATATTAAAGAGCCATGTGATAATTTAAATGTATGTTAAAGAGATTGTTTCTAGTCATATTTGTCGTTTGAAATAGCCCGAGATGTATGTTTATGTCTTTTGGTTTAATTACAGGGACCCCCAATTACTACTGTGTGATAATTGTTACGGGCCCAATTGACATACATAGTAATTTGTGTAGGTTGTATATTGTGTTTGTTAGGCAAAAATGGCAGTAGTTTCAAACGACAAAAGAAGTCTGTACTTTGAATGTAATCCCACCAAGAGCTCCGTATGCGACTGATTTATTTTTACCGGTATGAAACTGCTTGTGAGAATATATTTAGTTTTTCTATCGTTATGAATTTGCACAAGTGTTTAGAGAATAATCACTTGGTCTTTGGACACTGAACAAGAGAATTCTTGTAAACAATCGTTTGTTAAATACGAATGGACACGAAAAACTGTAACTAGAGTCTTATGCATTAGAAACACTATCGTGAGTAGAATCTCCCGGGTTATTAAACCCGCGTGTTATGTCAGTCAGTTATGAATTAATGCGTATGAATGCACACCTTCGGAAAAAAATCTGTTCGTGTGCAGTCAGAAAATGACCGTGATACGTTCAATTTAATTTTCCTGACACTGGACGGCATTTTCAATTTTTTGGTCGTGTTCTTTCTCTGTACCATTGTCTGCGTAGATGTGGAAGGACAGTTACTTTATGTACAGCAGAACCTGTCTTGAGTGACAGTTAACTTTGGCTGCCCAAGTGTCGTAAAAGGCGGGGTGTCTCTAAAGACAGGGTCATTTACATTGGTTTTAAATACTTTGTGTTGATAAAAAATTGTATAAGACAGGTTTTCGCTCAAGACAGATGTTACTGTTACGACTGAAAGTATCTAATAACTGTTCCAAGTTTTCTTTTTAAGTTTCCAAATCCGGGAAGGCCAGGAAAGTATGAACGTTGCTTTGTACACCTTCTCTGGTTACCGGATCTCAACTATCTTGTCTGTTTAATGTATGCGAGTACTTCGTTTGTTATGCGGTCAAAAATTTACACTTGAAATAAAACTACGTTTTTATAATGATAGAATTTTTCCGTACCATTCACTGTAATAATAAATGACAAAATAGTTAAAATTTCGTCTTAAACATATACTTTATTAGTGATATCCGAGTAATTGTAAAACATACTCTAGTGATAATACATACTGGGCTACAAATTGAAGGGTGGGTACATGATTGCATAGACATTCACTTTCTACACCATTAAAATTTTCAAATTTTCCTGTAATTTCCGAAATAATTTTTGTAAAGCATCTTTTGAAATTTGAATACCACCAGCACCATTGTAATATCATTTGTTCACGCTTAAAGCTACATCTTGTGTACGAGATACCAAATTATGAACACCGGGTATGTAAAAGATCTATTCATGGAGCGTCATCAACTCTTGAATTGCGTTTTAATGTACTCTACAATTCTTAACAAACTTAACATTTTTTGTACACAACAAAGAAAATAAAAACTTGGCATAATGACATCCTTAACTTTAAATAAACCACAAATAAATTACAATTACATTAAATATCTGATATTCTACCTCCATTTTGAAATTCAGACGCTATGCTACATTTATTTGAATTTTTCTACTCATGAAAAACCGTATTACAAACTTGAATATAAATTTGTGAAAAATATAAAGGCCTTTATTCCTTCATGTGTGTAAATATGGAAATTAGCGCAGGGGGATGACGAATGACTTAATATCTAATATTGTTTTTTAAGATTTCCCCTGATGCAAGGATAAATATTGTCAAGGAAGGATACGAGACATGATACCGGATTCCTCACTAATTAGTTCATCACTTTGTCACTAGATATTGCGTTTCATATGTACGTGTACTTCATCAGGTCAAGCCATGACAGCACCTGTTTGAATTAAGAAGAAGACGAATGTTTAATATGTGTGTTGGAGCATTAATGCGCATCACTGAAAACATTTAAAGCTTAAATTACAAACAATTCTAGACTCTAGTTACACGAAGGGTTTCGTAACGACGTATACAAAAAGGTCAAGAATAGAAAATCAAGAAGGGCAACCAAGTCCATCCTGCTCCTGACTCATATTCATGAGGTTTGACCTTAATTTTATTTTGGGGTTTTTTTCGGACAAATTTCAGCGGGCATTAGCCAATAATGTGACAAAAGGGAAGGGACGTCACAAATGAGAAACGTCACACGCGGCTACGGCCGCAAATGCACAATGTATAGTTACACAAAACATTTTTGTTGTTATTATTAATATTTACAAAATTGTAACAGAAGCTTTAATTATATTGGTGTTACAGCTTTAAAATATTTATGTTACGTCGACAAAAAATTTGCACTGAAATCTACATTTATAAGCATTAACCATTTAATTAACCATGTAGTTATTGTGCGAATTAAACCTACCACAAACAGACTTGTATCGAGGTTAAACGCTGCGGATCAAACATGGAACGTTAGGTTTGATGGAGGTCCTAAACGTGCACAGCCAGGATAACGCCGCGAAATTTTGTTAAACATGTATTTTTAACATGACAATGAAGCTAATTTCGTCGAATTTCTATTTTACCTCCTCCATGTTAAAGAATAATCAATCGAATGCGCCTTACTATTGACTACAAACACAGATGCTCGCACTTTAAACCAACTTCAGTTCGACAAGCCATTATTTTTATCACTTTAACAAAGAATTAGTGTCATTCATAGTGGTTCAAAATGCCATTATCTTACATATCCATGTCTAAAGTCACACACGTCTGTGAAAGGTTTTTCCTCACGTTTGACTGTGCCTTAAGCAGCAGCGCTGACAGCAGCTACAAACGCTTCATAGGCTTTGCCCTCTTTGCTCGGTTGAACCACTGATACAGAAGCGCATGGGTGATTTGTCTTCTGCAGGTGGCGCTATTTACCATAGTAATAAAAGCAAACAGAATTAATACCATTCTTTATTAGCAATATAATGGAACAGAGGGATGGCGTTGCTTCGGGGTAACTTATCAAGTGTACGATATATCTTGATTACAGTTAAATTTAAATTTTGTCATCCGCGACCACTTCTACCACACAATTTTGATCGTTCATGACAGGTGTTGTTGATGTGGAAATATTGTAGAAATTTTAACTTCACACCAATTCATATTGGTCCTAAGATAGAGGTGTTCGCGGAATAAGGTCACTGATGACAAGTTTTACTGTATGCAAACAGCTGTTGGAATATTCTAACAGAATTTAGGACATACACTTGATAACTTACGATCTCAGCTTTAGCCATTACCCTCCGTTGGTCTTTACCTTATCACTAGATGTCTGTGTTGCGTAATGTGTATGTGTATTTATGCTGCCGCACTGACTGCATCCAAGAAAGCCTTGTAAGCTGGAGTTCCTTCTATTCTACTATCACCTTTTACGACGGAGATAGCTGCACAAGGGTGGCCGGTGCCTTGTAGATGTTTCTATGGAAACAAAGACTAACAATTCTACATGCATTCTGTTTCTAAATTATCTGTGGCTTAATTATATTTTCCATTCAAACAGGTGTAAAAGTGTAAAGATATAACTTTCTTTTCAGTAAAATTAAAATTACACAAACATTTTAGTCCAAAAATATTTTCGAAATTTTAACATGCACTTAAATACTTACATGGGCATATGGCAGACCATTGCGCTTCTCAATCTCAGAGGCACCGGCTCCCACCCAGACGAAGCATTCCTTGCCATTGTCGAAGATAAATACATCCTGTGGAAAGAGAAATTGAGAGCCGAACTTAGTACATTGTATCTTATGTAAACTAATCACATTGTATTCGACAATCTGTGAGCCAGTCAGTCATTAGTTTGTTAGCTGTAGGTAACTCTGGTGATTTACGAACACGGTCCGGTTTTGCAACTTTAAATTTTAATATTCATAAGTATGATAGGGAAGTTAACTGAAATATCCCAACGAATGTGCAAAAGTGCATCACACCAAAATAAATGCTTTTGTGGTGTTAGATTTTGTAAGGCAAAATGTGGGGAAATAGCTGAGTATCACCTACACGTACTTGTGTCTTTTTCATGGGTCAAACGCTTTGATCAGTCAGTTTTCATGTATGAAATTACGGAATATTATTTTCTAATGTAGCTCTCATGGTATCTATCATGGTCAACACGGGTTTCGCAATATTTTAATGAAAACACGTTTTTTATTTATTGTCCAATAAATTGAAAGCAAGATGCCAAAATTACGAGATGCCAAAAATTAAACCATTTCCATTTTTTACGTGTTGACATAATTTTCCGTTGGAAGTAAAGTAATGCAAGTTATGCTGACATAAGTTATGCTAACATAAGTAATACCAACATGTAAACAATTAATGAGACAGATCACGTGCCTACTACATACACTCGACACTCTTATTCAAACTTCTTCTTACATTTTTTCAATGAAAAATACGATGTAAATTATAACGTAAAAGTTGTGCTCCACAACATAATAATAAACCGAAATCTATATATCTATACAGGCCGTGTGCCTACAAACATTCAACACAGTAAAGTTTGGCTGTATAATTACCATCTTTCTACGCATACTTTTTTACTCTACTGTTTTCGAATGATCTATGTTCAAAAGTCACGCGATTTTTAAAGTTTCTAATGAAAGCAAAATCATGCATTTTGTTGTATGTGAGCAAGACACGATAGACATTGCAGAATCGGTTAAATGCGTGCAAAAACTTTCCTTTCATTTCGAAAAGATACATAAATTGAACGTTGTATAAAATTTGGATGGGTAAACTACATCAGCACTTCGAACTTGACCTTTGTTTAAAGACAGTAAGTATCATGCCTGCACAGTATGTTTTTTTGAATGAGTCTAATTACAACAGATATGAATGGGAAGGTTACACTAAATTTACATAAATATTTTTCCACTCGTGTTACCTTCGAAGGGTCACTCAAGCTCACTTTTTTGGACTTTTTGTTTCGCAAGCAACCAAAGAACTTGGATTTGGGTTGAGGAGTGTCTATAACCTATGGTGATTGACAAGTTAATGTGTTAGTAATGCTACCTAATTCAAGCTGTTGAGCTTTTATTAATAAATCTACCAAAGCCAACCTTGCTATCATGGAGATCGATCAAATTTCAGTCTGTAATTCGTGTACACATTCCTGAAGAATTTAGCAATCCATATTGATATGTCCTGTTGTATTAGTTTTTACAATGTTACGTGAAATCTATTGAAGAAAATATTCCGGTCAAGTATTTAGTATTAGAATTAGCACACGAGTTAGGATTACGAATTTGATATTCTCCATCTTTCGTGAATTAGATATAAAGTGAGAGGAAGCGAATATAAAAGTGTCAGTGATCGGTGATTTAGTGCAAGAAAACGCAATGAAATATCTATATTTACACACATATACAAAAATTATTTTACGATCCCAACATGTGTACTGAGAAACTGATATTTACGTAAACCTTAATCACATTTTTGAAACAACCCTTGAAGGCTTTCGCCATTATATACCAGCAATATCATTTCCTTTGCTTACATCATGTGGCGTAGAACAACGAATTGTAAGGTTCTCACTACAGTGGAACCTATGGTGGCTGATCACTATGCACAATCCAATGGTCTACTCCACTACACACCTCAGCGTTGGGGACAGGGGAGAGAATTTCCAAGCAGACAAGTCTCGTCCAATGGCCTGAACTTCAGTTTAATGCAGTTTTCAGGAAAAGCCACCCCCTCTCCCCATCATTAGTGTTATAGGTGTCCAATCCAACATGAATATTAAAATCAGACATTCAATGTTTTCACTGGCTGTTTAGCTTACCGTCCAGTCGTTGATGTAAGCAAATGAAATCACAAGCGTAAAATCCCACATTTTATTATTCTACATACATTTGAAACGGAATAACTACGTATGACCTAAAACCAAAGCCCTACCCGGAAGAATGAACAAAATAGCGAAATGAAACAATGACCGGGAGAAAGTAGATTGCGATATATATATGAAAATGACCAATACTTACTGAAGACTAAAATAGAAAAGATCAAATCATATAAGTATAACACGCACATAAACGCCACCAAATTACGAAACATGCTTTAATTGCGCACTGTAAGGGAAGAGTTCATTAAAACTTTTTTCAACGTAAACGGTGGGTCCTTAACTGAAACTTCAATTGCAAGGTTTTGTACTGAACTGAATGCAAGTGCAAATAATTTCATGCCCAGAAAAGAGAAGCAATTCTAAATTCAATAACTATCAATTTTATCTATTTTGTAACAAAACAGTGTGCCAAATATGAACTTGGAACATTCATAAGACAAAAAAGCTAACTAATAAACGGACATTTTTTTCCTAAAGAATACTCATTAAAAAGGTTTAATGAACATTCCCACATCACCAAACCTAAGTAATTTGTAGGATTGGTACACTTCAATCACATATTACTTTGAATTATATTTTTCACGATGACAAAATGTAGCCTTGACTGCACAGTCACTGATCAAGAACATCTTGTCTTGTAAACCCACTCTAAACACAAACTAGCTGTCAGTGTGTAGTAATGCGAAGATCAGATCTTAGTCCACCACTAAACTAATTGGTTATCCAGACCTTGTGACGTGTTATTATCTATTTCGGTTGTTTCTGCTATTACCGGTACACACATACGTTAAGAACAGTGTGTAAAACAAAACTGTTCTGTAAAATAATTATAAAATGTTTACTTGTTCAACTAAATTACTTTAGCCAACACACAAGATTTGTATTCGCCACTGTTGCATTAAATTTTTCGAAAAAAAATTAGGTGCGAGGATTAGCAGAAACTCGAGTTGGTAAGTGTTTTCATCGTGTAAAGGTAGGATGGTACTTGTGTGGTCTTATGTTTGACTGCAATACCAAGAAGCTCATTTACTTAATTGATTTCATTCGGGAAATGATCACTGCATTACAAATTATCTCCACCATCTGACAAATTACAATATCGTACTTTCCACAGCTGTGTATTTTTGTCAGGTGTAAAACCATGCAAAATAATCTTCTTGAATCACCGTTTGCAAGAAAGTGTTCTTGTATCGCGAACATTTTGCGAGGATACTTACATCCTTCTGGAAATCACCAATGCTGATGCCACCTTCCTTCAGTTTTGTCATGGCTGGAGTGCCAGACTCATCAGAAACCCTACAGTATAACGATTTTTTCAATTACAAGTTATATCTCCACCTTCATGTTTGTGATACTATTTTAAAATTTACTCAGGTGAATCTTCATACACTGCTACTTGTGTGGCGACGGATTATACAATTTTTTTTGCTATTTTACGGTGTACAACAAGAACGATCATACTTAAGTAGGGTGGCTGGGAAGCTTCCTTCATCGGTCTCATCCTCTGCATCAATGTCTTCCTCTGGGATGTTTGCCAAGAACAGTTCCTGAAATCATATTAACCCAAGACCGTGAGATTTCCAAAATAACTACTGTTATTCATAAGGTTTACAATTAGTATGTCTTGCACTATATAAAAAAGATATCGTTTCGCTTACCGGTTCATCTCCCTCTTCAATGGTTTCGGCCTTAGCCTTTCCACGCTCAGATTCCAAACTCTGACAGTAAGCCTGAGCCTGCAACGAAAGAATGGCATGTCAGCATGAATTCGTACCTATTTAGAATTACTGCTATTCTTCAGTGTGATAATTTTGGAACATTGAAATAGAAGTGTGTTTATTACCTCGAATTTTTCATCACCACTGCATGATTTTCCGTTCCATTGGAAGATTGTAAGACCAAGATCCAGGATGAACACATCTCCTGAGTTCAAGTTCTTCTTCGTACGCTGTACCTATTTATCAAACAGATGTTGTACATGCCAATTGTTTCGGTTATTCATTTGGCAAAATACTACAGGGTTCCATATTGCATAAAAATCTGTGAACTACCAAGAAATAAAGTGTTCAACAGTAAAGTAGCATGTAACTTCTAACTGCTAAAGTATGAAAACATCTGTACCTCAGTAACCTGTACCCTGCGGCCCTCACGCCTGTACCGAAGCAGACGTGGTTCGTACTTCTCGGGCTCCACATGACGGAATCCTGTGTCGGCACCACCCTCCATTATCCTAAATATCATTCAAATAGATGCATTAAATAGTCTGTACTACAAGTACCATTACAATCTATTCTTGTCAGATTTTCAAAGACAACTGCAGAATCGAATACGATTTGATTTTATTAGCTCTTAAAAAATCTGTTATGCATCTCTTTAATACCTATGATGCCTCTCGGGTATTCATAGTTGCCATACATACATATTATTGCAAAACGCATTATCTAGCAATATCAATTTGCTGACGTACAAGAAAATATGATGCAAATATCATACTATTCACTATTTTCAAATAAAATAAAATTGAAAGTCGGCCGAACATAATGACTAGAAGCTACAAAGACATGATCACATGTTTACCGGGTGTGGGTTGCACTTAGTTAATTACACTTGTCCCCGGATATATCGATATTTTTGGTGCGGGAAAATACCATCGATATAAGCGGGATATCGATATAAGCGGAAGAATTAACATGAGGGTCCATTAATTTGGTGTGGAAAAAAGGTATCGATATGTCGCAAAGTGGCTTTTTATTTCAAATAGATAGTAACGAGTCATCTTCACAATTTGTATTGGAATAACATGAGGGAATTGAATTGGTCCCGGATCGTTCTATTTTCAGTCTGAAAGCCCTTAAAATGACAAGGTAGCTTGCATCCTTGCCAGGGTGGCTCCGGTTGACTGATTTCAGTCACAAGCGGTTGCACACAAGGTACC
>JBCAUI010512926.1:0-12423 GCA_038406195.1 Haplosyllis anthogorgicola | reverse complement strand
TAAGGACCTTTAAGTGGGAGGCTGGCTGGCACGGGGGGAGGATAATCCAGCACGGGGCATCCCGTGCGGGATTATCCGGGGGGGTATGGTGGGCACACCCAAAACCCGTGCTGGTTTCTCCGGGGAGGTAAGTTTTGAGGGAATGAATTTCCCCCAGTCAAATCAAGAACATAATCTTGATATGCTGAATCCGTCTTGGATAAAGATCCGTCTAAAATTACGATAACAGATTAATTAACAAAGTGATATTTTGTCTACTTGCACGCAAACTTGCTGGCATCCCGGCAACCAAAAGCTTTAGCGAGTCGTTTAATGGAGATGTCTAGACATCTAACTGAACATCTTAGCTTTTTACTTGTTTCAGTTAAGTTATTGTCTTTGAAAGTTATTCACACCAGCATGGGGAAATAAAGTTTTATTCTCCGTAGAGGTAGCCTAAATCTTACTATTGCGGCTATTGCTGTCCCAGCTTTAAATGCATTTATGATCATTCAATATCTACTTTAACATTTTCAAAATAGCAGACACCTATTTTTCAATCGTAACCAATTGATTGTCTCAGCACAGGGCAATGTGTTTTATGGGATTGTAAGTGTGTCATCATATCTCATGCAATAGACATTTAATTGGCACGTCTCAGAAAACGAAAACGTCTTAAACAAACATGGTTACATTTGAAGATCTTCAATAAACATACAGCCTGAGGAATATTTATTTCTTTGTATATACACATGGTGACATTTACTTTTACACGCACGCAATTGAGCAATGATAAGACACACTTTACAGGAAAGAGGTCGTATCCAAGCCATGCATAAATCTGTCATGTAGTCTAATTCAGAGAAATTAAACCAATAGTAGAATTTGTGTCCATTCCGGTAAGCCGAAAGCTCGACCTTAGCATACGGATTTAGGGAACCACAATTTTGAATAACAGAATTCTGATCTCAAATCATTGTACGTTCTTTGCTGTAGTTAAATATAAATGATAGATTATTATTTTATGATATAATGAAGAATTTGCGTGTGAATAACTGAAAGCAAATTTTCCGCATCGATTATATCACAAAACTAGCTTTAAGCATAAAAAGTAAATGTACACATATATTCTATGTTTGTTAGTTGTGGTGAATGTAATACCGGTAATGTCTAGCAAATATGCTTCGACATGAAATGTATTGAATTGGACATCATGCAAAGACAAGATTATACGTCAACTTGGCAACCAATAGCACTTTCCTCATCTTAGCCAAATAAATGTAATGGAGTTCTTTCAAACTGATAGTTTGATATTTGCATTTATGTGAGGATTGAGAAATCATACATATCTGAGTCTGAATCTATGACCTTTTAAGAGAAGATAACAGTTTCTTTTACTCTTCTCGTTTCTGAAAGATCTAAAGCACACCACAGAAGATCTAAAGGTGTGTATCAATTCATGCGAAAGTAATACTGCAGTAATTATTGAAAAATATTGTGCTGAAATTAATTCACTTCAGTGTAATGTGGGCGTCGCTTCTTTTTGAGATTTTATCTGATTATATTTTCATTCATCTTGTGACTTAAAATATTTGATTAATTGTTCATTAACTTCTTGTAGTAATTTAATAATCTTTTTATGATATATACTAAATACAGTCTCAATTCAAATTCTAGGATTGGATACAGTGGAACGTTACCGTTTTAAGCCAGGTACCCCGTGTCTGGCACGGACATTTACCCCTAATACCAAGTACTTACCTAAAATTTGGTGTAAGGTCCTGGAATGAAACAGTCTCTTGATCTCACTCTACCTCCAAACCAAACAGAAGCCTATAAATCTATCTTTTATCTGATGGAAAGCAAATGCCAGAAAGAGCATGAAAGTCTAATTAGACTTAGAAAATTATTTTTCATGTTTGAAACTAGACTAATGTATATTTTTGCAGGCAAGTCTTACTGTAGTTAATTTGACCTATAAGAGGTACAAACAAGGAAGAAATTTTGGCCGAAGATAAAATGGCATCTTCAGACCAGAGTACTTCCTTTAATTACAATAGAGAGTCGTCTGGTCCTGCGAGAAAGTGCCCATAAAACATCCGTAATGGACGTTGAGGGAAACTGTAAATTGTTGGCTGACTGTCACATGTGTTTCAGACATTTATTTGTCAGAGCAAATGTTGTTTACGCTAGCGACCTTACAGTCGGGCTTGCTACAATGCTACTTAGCGACGACTTGCTTTGAACAGATGATGTCAGCGCATCTCGAAAGCAATGAACTTTTAAATAATTGCAACAGCTTTTTGTACGTCATCCTTTACCAAAATGTTCTTTTTCCTTCACGTTTGAAGTGGAATACACTGAAGATTGACAATGATTATGTTATTAAATCCTATGCCATTGCCAACAATTGTCATGGAATGAAAGAACAACTTCAAATCAAAGCAATACTTTTAATTCCGACGGAGTGCTGTCTGACTTGTGAGAAATCACCCACAAAAGTCTCTTCACAGACACCTCAGGAAATTGTGAGTCTTTAAGTGGCAAAGACACATACATATTAACTGTCATTAAATGGTACAACCATTGTAGTGTTCAGATTTCACTTTTGAAAATTTAAAAATTGTAGACGTTATTCAATATTACTGTTTGAACGTTTACAAGAAGAAATAGATTTTTGTATATCTTATATTGCAATGTGGAAGCCTTGTTTGGAAATTTATATTAGACTTTTGCCATAAGTTATTTACTTTTTCTACTTGCTAATTGTTCATTCCAGTACACTGCAATTATTTGTTTGAAACGCTAGAATAATCTGTAAATCTTTCACATGCAAGTCCACATGTAAGTTCACTTACACTGCGTGTTCAATCAGACAGGATAACGAGAATCTCCCTCAAGGGGCAAGCGATTTCATTGTGGACATATGTTTTCTGATCCGTCACCTCATATCTTTAAAGCTGAAAGAAAATTTTATCAAATTTAAAATGAACTTCGCAATGCAGGTGGCTCAGTATTGGTTAGAAGAATTTTTTGGGATGATGGACATTGCGAATTGTGTGAATTGTGATATTATCGTTTGATTGGGTGTTGTAGACTACAGGAGACAAGAAGACTTCACATACACTTTATTTTATTGATTTCGTGCCTTTTTATCTTTTTATATATCTATAGCCTTAGTACATTATACCTTTGATTCCCCTGTAAACAGAGGGTATCTGATGGTGAAAAACGAGTTAATTGCATGTGCGCAAGTAATTTCGTTTCATCTTTACATTGAAAAGCAAGACAGATCCCAAGTGTGAATTTAACTGACGCATTATTTATGGAAATGGCTTCTTTATTAAAAGGTGTAAAGTTCAATTTGGAAAGCTGTAAATAAGCTGCTAACCATGCGACATCTGAAGGGCGCTCTTATCAGGTTCTAAGTAATTTTTCTTTATTGACTAATTCCGTAGATAGTATCGTACTTTCCATAGATCAATAACATCCGAATGTAAGCGATGGGAAAATCTAAAATGGAAAATTCCCTGGCAACACATTACCAGTAATCTGGTTTGTGATAGCAATTGTGTGCCAATTTATTGTGGTTTGTGGGAATTTCAGACGATAAGACATCTGCACTTGGCAGCTTTAGCGTAATTACAGATAACAAAACGATTTACATAGGAATAATAAGAACATGACTTTCCTGGTATTGTCACATTGTCAACAAATACTGTTCAAGGGATGAAATTTAAGAAAATTTGCAGCAGTAGTATATTTAAAGCTCAGCGTGGAATTACCTTGTTTAATTAATTTGTTCTGTACCTTTCCGAATTGGTAAGAATTCATGATTTGGTCACTCTTAGTTTGCCAGATGTCAAGTGTTCATCTTTGAATTCTTAAGAAGTAATTTTACACAATTCCCAGGCAAGAAAATTACATTTTTAAAAATTCCTCTATATATATTAGAAAAACATTGGTGTCATAATAACATATTGAGCAGTTAAGTACATGCAGGTTATATTTCTGCACTGAATAAAATCTTACAATCAGGTGAGAAAAATACTTTCTTGGTTTGTAGGTTGAAGAGGGTAGAAAGGTTAATGAGTCATTCGTAACCAACACCGAACATTGCATTGTATCTAAAGCAGCTGCCTTGTCTTTGCCTATTGTCTGGATATTCTTTATTGAAGGATCTTTTGAACTTTATCGTGAGACAGCCATTAGTGGATAGAATAAGCAATTTCCTGTCACGATGTTTACGAGTGGTATCATCAGTAACACATGCATACAGC
Source organism: Haplosyllis anthogorgicola (assembly GCA_038406195.1). NCBI lineage: Eukaryota > Metazoa > Annelida > Polychaeta > Phyllodocida > Syllidae > Haplosyllis > Haplosyllis anthogorgicola. The sequence continues at coordinate 8,164 of JBCAUI010512926.1, read as the reverse complement.
TTTTGCTCAATTGACTTTCACTTGTAGATAGTTGCAATGTACTTAATGTCTTCGATCGTCAAGAAACTAAATTGTTGTTTCTTGATTGACTACGTGTTTGTCAATATTTTAATGTCATGAATGAAGAGATAATAATATTGCTATGAAGTTGCTGATGTTGCTTCTAACCTTTAAGCTCTAGTTTCACTGAAGAGGCATAAAGACTTCACTGAAGGCAACATTTATGGGCATGGCTAAACTTTTATTCAAGTTAATAAATTCTAGTTAGTACAGATAATAAAACATGGGAAGGTATCGTTTTTAAGTGTGACAAGCGCAATGAAATGATGAGTGTTATTAATGTACGATCCGTTTCAGAGTATATATTTGCATAAATACTGCCACATGAAAGGGTCAAATACAGTCTGCTGTCCTAAGATTTGCCTCTTTGGTCACTGGCATATAAATGACATAGGAAGGGAACAAACATTTGGCCCCGACCAGATAAAAAGGCATCTTCAGACCAGAGTACTTCCTTTAATTACAATAGAGAGTCGTCTGGTCTTGTGAGAAAATGCCCATTAAACATCCGTAATGGATGTGGGAGGAAATGGTAAATTGGGAAACAAGGGGAACACATCCATACACATTAATTCGGCTATATTTCAACTGCCAACACTCTACAGATAGATCATCCGAAATGTAGATTATTTAAAGTGTGGATCTGGTGCAACACCAAGATAGATTTATTCTATAGTTCTTTTTATGATAGAGTGAAACAGCACCGAAAAGTTTTTTTCGTTAGTATTCTCAGAATGCTGCTCATACTGAAGGTCAATTGCATAGATGTTCCGATCAACGTCTTTGTTCTACGATTACATACTGCAACTAAGTTTGGAAACTTGATGTTAGCCAGACAAAAAAAAAAGGCATCTGACTTCCTATTTATTTATTCTGTCGAATTGAGTTATGTACCTCTTTGCTATGGCTAAACCTGTATCAGTTGCAAAACACACTTATTGATTCATCTGTAAGAACAAAGGTTAAAATTATGATGTGTGAGCTAATTGCGTGCAGACTTCTTTGTGTACTTTTCACTTGAAAGTATAATTTTCATAGTTGCCACTTTTATCACGAATATTCTTAAATCTATGATGTGTAGAGTAACTTTGAACATGACATTGTTCAATTCTGTTTAAATTAAAATTCTTCAATCAGAATGTTGTTGCATTCTCTGTTCGTTAACAAGAGAGAAGGTTGCGCATGTTGTCTTCGGATGCAATATTTAAATAACTTTCAAATGAAACTAAAAAGGTCAACGTAACAAAGCTGCCCAGGGGGAGAACCTATATATTCTGTCTCTTCTTCTTGGAAACAATACCAGCCTTTATCGGAATGGAAGACCGGAATTGTTCCGAAATGAAGTATAAATCTTGAGCTGTACATGTAAAATTTATGCCCCATTCAGTTTTACTAAAAAATTGTTTCGCCTGCATAAATGGTAATGTGTACCCACTACCATTGTGATATATTATTAGCAGTGACTTGATAGTACCTTTGTGACCATAGCCGTTGATTGTATATCAGACACCAACCATCGTTTGTAGTACTTGGAGAATAACTGACTTTGTAGGAATCTTCTCTCCCTTGATCGACTAGACAATCTTTCATTAAAAGCCCAGGAGTCAATGCAGAGTAGAGTCTAAATTAAATTGCTTGGGCGAGAGAGAAACGCACCCAGTCAAGCATGTTAATGTGTCCATTTGACCTCGAAAATACCGCTTCTACTGTCGCATTACTGTAATTAGAAATAGCTTACTTAGATTGCCGCGGCTTTTAGTAGATTTTACATATTGGAGGTGTGCTCTCAATCTCCCAAGCAATTAATGTGTAATTAAATCACCGTCCAGTATCCTAATTTACTTCCTGTTTATCTGGAGTTCTGAAACTGCTACAATGTTGAAGGAAAACAGGCGAGCCTGAATTTGCATGAATATTTGGAACCTAAGAAATGTTTTTAGTGCAGATTTTTGTAGGAGTCAATGTATCCTATTTTAGATTCAAATGTAAGTTTACAAATGATTGTTAACGCAGAAAAGTAGAGTTCTGTAATTGTTTCCGAGGTGTGTTTAATAACATATCATTTAAGAGTTTTACGAAAAGTTCATATTCTGTCTAGTAAGCAACACTAGTAGAAGGTGTTTGTACTTGTTTGCAGTCACCATCACTTGGGTGGTCCTGAGGTCTTTGCTATTAACATGTCTCATTCCCTAGGAGAACCCAAAAGTCAATTTGTCTTTATGATTTGTACAAGGCTTGGGAGGGAGGCCTGGTCAAAAGCTCAGTGTCCTGGGATGAAGGTTTGCCATAGGTGTCAACAGTGCTATCTCCACATCAATTCTGAAAACGAAAATACATTCTAAACAACACATCAACATTTAGAAGCGTCGCTTGTGGTTAATGTATTTATGTACCTTAGAATTTTATTTGCATAAAAAAAGACAGACTGAAACGGTCTTCTCGGTTATGCGTATCATGAAACTTTAATATTGTGAAACTCGAATCTAAATACTTTACGAAAGGTACAATGACAAATCGTAAGCAGAGCCAAGCACGTTTGCTACAGAGTTTTCCAAATTTCTAAGAGAAGCATTTCTTAACTTTGACATGGTAATACACTCCATCACGCGGTATTTGACAGATATACATTGTTCACATTGAGAAAAGTTCGTTTACTCCCGCGGTGAAACCTTAAGACGACATTTCAACCAATTGTACCTGTGGTGACTTATTTATCATAAGTTTGACACCTGTGTATTCTCAACCCGTTAACAAATCTTAGACTGGGCCATGCTAGTACGTATATGGCTCTCTTGACTCCAACAGCGAAGACATCGAAGTATGAGTCTGTTGCATGTGGAGTGTTATACATATCTTGTGGGTTGCTTGTGTGAAACAATGGACATTTCTTTCCTTTTACACATCAGTGTGGTCCCCTGGTTTTTGTTGATACAAATCAATGTTGTATTGAAATAAAGCTGTTTAAGAGCAGCTGAGAATGCAGCAGATGCTGTTGAGACTATTGCAATCATATTTTTATTTAAGTGAGCTTAATTCCCTATTTATTTCAATGTCATCAGCTACGGAGGTGCTGCTGTGATCTATTTAAACTTAAGGACGGATATCAATAATACGTGTGCGCCAAATTTAGATGTAAGGTAAGACACGCCTAGTTTCATCGAATTAACGTATTTGAGCACCTGAATACCTTATCAGCAGGAAGAGATGGCAGAGGTGGAAGAAGTGTTAATTGGCAAACTTATGTAAGCGGAAAAGTCGGCACGTATTTGACTGCAAGTTTACCTTTGTAAATTAGAAAATACTTTTGTTTGGGATTTATAATCTACAATAAACTAAATTGCTAAATGTCAAATTGGCAAGAAAGGTTTGCATTCCTTCGAAAAGGAAGCCTGTGCCATTAATTAAAACTGCTACAAATATATATTTATGCACCATCTCTGTTGTGAACCTTTCCTAACAATGCGTAGCACACATGTTCACACATTCCGGAAGATAAAAGCATCAGGCCCAAAGAAACGTAAGCCTCGCTACCTGAGCTGGTTAGACTAATGAGATTTACATTTTATTCAATTTACCGGTAAGATTAGACATACTGACAAGATGGGGATCGGTTGACATGCTACGTAGCTCTCTTGTAGATAATGTGACCTAATGTAGAGGAAAACTATTAGTCGGTTTTATTATGTTTCCAGCGGTAATGCTCTGCACCGAAACAGTGGAACATACACGTAATTGTCCGATAGAAATGGTACAATTTGTTAAGTTTGAGAATCCTATGCTCACAGTAATTTGTCACACATTTTTTCTAGAGGACAATTTGCCCAAAAGGTGTGTTTCAGTGTCTGCTTAAAGAGTGTAATTTATATTACACACTGAGGCAATTCGACCAATTTTGGAACAATAAAATTTTACGTCGTGTTTTCATTGAATTCTTTTCACCTTGGTGAGAAAAATGACAAATAGGAGCCATGTAGTCATTGTTGTTTGACTTATTCATTAACGGCATCATTAATCTGTGGTGGAGATGCCAAATTGTGACTTGTCATCTGAACTGCCTGCAATTCTTCATTCCAGTGTCAAGGGGTCATGTGTAATAGGGATCATGTAAGCCTCTTAATTGGATAGAGGCAATAATTTGTATAAACATAGTCACACGTAAATGGACATATAAACTGATAAAAGTTATGAAACAATCTTTTATTTAAGATTATTAAAATTACAATTTACTTATTTGAAGTGCTGGCATTGCTTTTGGTTGAACACAGAGTTCTATTCCACCATTATTCCCTGCTATAACATTATTTTAACTTTATTTTAGGTCTGCAGTAAATTGTAATGATTAATTTGGGTGGATATTGACACATTTCATGTCAAACCGTCAAATTAATTTACGAAGTTGACAAGCGTGAAACCCTGAGCCTGGGCTTACTAAATTTGTTATTGACAAAGGTAGTTTCATTTTTAATTAACATGCCCAACATGCATGCAACATGTCCAGATTCGGTATTCTTATCAACGTTCAATCCACAAAGACGTGTCAAGGAATACATCTATTGTTACAATAACAACATAGCTACTTTACTAATCTGCAACCTGACACTTTAGCCAAGGCTATGTGTTTTAGATTATATGGTATGTTAAGAAATACATTTACAGTAAGTGCCAATATCAAATCCACATTCCTTTGTACAGAAACAACAATAGTGTCCATTTACCTTTCTATGCACTTCATTATTGATACTCAACATGACCGTGAAATCATATTTAAATCAGTTCCTTAAATATTTCAAGAGAAAGAATGGAAACAGTTATTTATTTCCCTAAAAATCCCTTCAGTTTGCAGTCCTACCGTTAATAAATGATGCCTGAAGGAGAAAAAAGTTGTAATGATTCCAGCTCGAATTTATAGAATGTAAAGAAGAAAAATAATAAATAAAATAAATAACATACATAAATGCTATCAATATCAATAAAAAAAGTCTTGGAATATTTAACATGGTCCACACTTGTCCACTTTTTTCGCTGATACATGTTCTATTTGGGATCCTTCAAGTCATGATCTTCTTGTTAACATGGTCCATGCCCTTTGGGAATCCAAAGTCAATTTGTCAATATTAATTGTACAGGGTGTGAGAAGAAACTCTGATGAGCAGCTCAGCACTGGGAGCTGAGTATTGCTGAAGGCTTCTATTTATATTACCAGTCGTTCACATTGACAGAGTTATTAGAATGCCAGAAATGAAAATGGAGGCGGTCATAGTTGACAGATCAGTTTCCAGAGAATTATACATTTTACATTTGTTCCATTATCCCTCAACGAACTTTGTTTTGTCCCGAACGGTTGATGTTGTCAAGCGGGCAAATTCCTACATACTGTGTGTTTAAACATTTTCAAGGAAATGTTTCTTTCAAAGGAGTGAATGTACTACTATTTGGTGTCTTTGTAATTAGAACGTGCAGCTGACGAGGAAGCTTACAGTAAACACATTAGTAAGAGAAACATAAGCCTTCCTGTCTTGTCCAACCTGCTTAGACGAGTAAATCGGATTTCTATTTCATTTTATTTACTGGAATAATTAACATATGGAGACATTGAGGAAATGTTTCCTTTGTAGCAAATAAATTATTCGCCTAGTTTCTTCAATCCAAGTTATTTCTGTTTGTTTATAAACTGCAACAGAACAAAAAGAGTAGTGACCCTATTTTGACATCAACACATAAGGAACATGTCCACTACTACCTACTTTGGTCTTCACTTTGTCAAGTAAAATATAACAAAGGGCTTGTCCTAAAGTATTCCTAATGTATTCAATGTTTCTACAGTTTTATGATATTTTTAACCTGAATTCCAGCAAAATGGAAAGTGCCTCATCTGTTTATAGTGACATAGTATAGCCAATAAATCTTAAATGTTCTGGTTATAAAGTCTGTAAATAGGTGTGTAGCTTTAGTTTAGCAAAGATGATGATACCACAGTGATATTCCACACACATTCACATTTTGCGTGTTTGATGCTCATTTCGGATCCATCGGAAACGATGAGAGGTACAGAAATACAGACTTCAGTTTGTCTAACTGTGAATAGATGCAAAATTATCAAAATTATAGCTTGTAATGGAAATGGTAAAGAGGATAAAAATTTTATTTCGTTTGGAACACTGAAACTGCACGTAGCTGTTTCACGCCTGTGAACGACATGAAGCACGAACTGATGCCACGTAGGCAGGACCACGTTCGGTCCCACGGCAAAAACAATTTTATATTTTCAAGTATATTGGGGAGGGTTTTCGGTTATTTTTGGCTCTCTCAGAGAAATCATAAGTCAGTAAAATAAAATTCGGTTCAAAAGTGAGCTGAAAAGTGGCACTTTACTTGTGTCAGTGTCTTGCATAAAACCTGTTACAATGTATGTTCATGTAATTGTAAATCCAAAACAGAATTAATTACTCATCTAACGGAGCTGATTGCTAAGTATTTGGGAATAAAACAGATGTTATAGCCATTAAACCGTTCAGAAGATATCCATTTTTATTTTAAAGTTTCTCCCAGAACCCTGTCAAGAACCCTCACACTTCTTGTTGCAGTACCACTGTGTGAAATAGTTACAATGTACTGAATTTAAAGAATGTACACGCATAAATTCAAAGTATTTTTAATGGAAGAGAATTCATTTGAAACTTACGTGCGTGATTGTAGACTATTAAATAATTAACAATGGAAAACCAATCCGCGTCGTAAAAGGCCATTAGCTGCAATATGTACATTAACATAGATCTACATAAAGGGCGTAATTTTAATATCAATTTTGTAACATTAGACCTGACGAAATAAACCAAACATGTTGTAATTCAAAACTGCTACCTCTGCAACTTAATGTGATGGGGATGCGTGAAATTCTCTTGACACGTAATATTCCTATCTGAAGCAACTGAGTTGGCTGTAATCAGAACACTCGGGTCTGTAAGCACATGATTACAGATAACAGAGCCTATTGCAAGCCATACTGTAAGTTCACCTTCAACAGCTTAAGGTTATTTGTCACATACAGGACGCTCAACTGTGTACAGTAAAGTCTGCGTGAGGAGAAAGGTCGAAATTGCAAGGAAATTCTTTCGCTTGAGAGAATCTTTCTCTTGAGACAGACCAAATACAGTGTATCTTAATACACCAGGTTGCAGAGAATTCCTTTCGTAACAGACAAACTTTCGTATCACAGGCTTTCCTTTCACACAGTCTTTACTGTAGTTAAAATTAGCCGGGACAACTACCTCCGGTGGTGAACCTCATTAGGTCCCTAATCTGTCGGTATGATCTTCACGATTTCGGTTTTCGACATCAAATTGGACCTTTGGATTTATTTCTATGTTGATATAAAAGAAAAGGGAGCAATATGTTCCATGATTTAAAATATGGGCATATTTAATTTTGGAATAAAATAAGATACAGTTTTGTCTTATTGGCAGCGAATAAGATGTTACATTTGACCAAAAGTCCAAAAGGGTGTCATGCATGACAGATTCTAAATCGTAATAAAACATGAAGAACGCCGTTTGACTGGGAGCCGATTTTAACTTTAAGACTGCCTGTGATCATATCAGTGCGTCTGACTTCCCAATGAACCAACACAATCAGGTTTGTTCCATCTTATTCCGTCTTTCATGGTTCCATTTTGCCGCGTAGTACACAGCAGGCATATGTCAGAGTGGGAGAAAATATTCGTTTGCACTGTACCAATGTTAAATAATTGAAGTTTGGCTGGATTCAACCTTTCAAAGCAACAACAGTCCATTGTCCAACCAGTCTCGTTAGGTCAGTGTCAACATGTAGCAGCACAATATTTTACTCAATATGTATTCACTCTTTCTTTTTATTTTATTTAAAGGCTAATGTCAAAGCGGCGTAACAAAGGATCTGTCTGATGGATTTACTTCTCTTTATAAAAGGTAGGTTATTACATTATATTTCTGTAGACTACAAACCTACAGCAGGTTTAACACCTACAATTTCTTTGATAATAAGCTGTAACGAAGGATCTGTCTGATGGATTTACTTCTCTTTATAAAAGGTAGGTTATTACATTATATTTCTGTAGACTACAAACCTA